>LIHB01000137.1:0-60392 GCA_001297265.1 Mycosphaerella arachidis
TCTAAAGGGAGATAATAAGGTTAAGGTAGTAGATAGCCTAATCTAGGTTAAAACGCGACGAGGGCGGATAGTAAAATAACTACTTAAGATATAATATCTATAGTTACAGCAATAAAAGAACACATATTAATAACTATATTGTCTAAATATAAAGCTAATCGGTCTAGTAGTTAAGGTAAGACACCTTTAAGAACAACACGTATTAAGATTAAGGTGTCGTGCAGCGCATGCGACCGTGCACCGCATGCACCTGACTTCTAGAACAAGTCCGCGTTGTTTAGCGGAAAGTCAACGCCAGTACTTGGGTCTGGCCTCGCTTCCCGCATTCTAGCCTAGACTAACGTATAACATCAGGCCCGCACACTTGTTGCTGCGTAGCTCTCGAAAGACTCCAGCTACTGTGCATAAGGTTGAGATACCGGACTCACAATCTGTGGTCGACATCTCACACGCGCAGAACGACGTCGCCGCCTACACTCGGTTCTGAACCTTGCCGTTAAGCTTGCTTCCCGTTGCAACGTGCATCGGAGAGCCGGCCACGGGTCTCGAATCGACGCCAGGTCCGACGCACAATGGCATTCTCGCCAACCAATGTTGCGCCCAGCGCTCAAAACGAGCTTATGAGCGCACTTTCTGCGTGAGTATCGATCCTTGCAACACTATCCGCACAATGGGCGCCACTTACCCCCGCTGCAGACTCCATATCGGTGGGAAATATTCAGATCTTACCATCACATGCGGCTACCGACAATGGGCCGTTCACAGAGCAATCGTATGCAGTCGAAGTGGATTCTTCGACGGGGCCTGCTCTCACCAGTTCCGGGAATCCAATACTGGTGTCATCGATCTGTCCGAGGATGACGAGGAAGCTGTCGCACAAATGATCCACTGTATGTTGGAAGCACAACCGGATTTTCAAAATTGTTGCAACTGATAGCAACACAGATCTATACCATCTGGACTACCTCAATGAACGACCTGCACAGCAGCCTTCGGCGATGTTCCGGCATCGTGCATATTCGGATGCACGCAAAAAGGCACCTAGAAAGGTCGACTTGACGCAGATACAGGATCCACTTCTCGCACAAGCTGGGTTCTACAATGTACGCGATGAACGAGCGGCTTCCACCGGGAGTCGATCGAGTCTCGACCACGCAGAGAAGACACCACGATCTTTCACAAATACTCGCACTGGAACACCGCCCCTCGAGGCTGCTGTCGGCAGCGACGAAGATCGGGATGAGGATGAGGAGGAGTCCACCGAATCAGAGTCCCATCTAGTGCTGCACACACAGGTCTACGCCCTGGCAGAAAAGTACGATATACCTGCATTGAAGCAATTGGCGAGACACAAATTCGAAATGTCGGCTGCATGCTACTACGATGCTCCGGAGCTGGCTGATGCCATCGAATGTGTGTATACGTCAACTGTCGACTCGGATCGTGGTCTTCGGGACGTAATTCTCCAGCTTTTCAGATCGCATCCGCAGCTTGCGAGTACGCAGGATATATTTGCGGTGTTGAAGGAGACCCCGACTCTGGCGTTGGATTTGTGGAAGGTTGAGCGAGGCTTATTGTGAGCATGATCTCATGGTCGGGAATCAATATGCATCTGCACCGGGAGGTTCCATTTTGAAGACGATTTCTGCTTCTATAGCATGGATGATGCCGCTTGATCTCGGACTTTACTACACCGAGACTGCGGAAAGTTACATCTGGCAGGCACGTGGCAACGTCTCAGAGCTGCCCCGGCATTGACGAGGCAAGGGAATGTGGGAAAGAGGCTTTGGATGGCGTTACGATTGCGAGACCGAAAGATACCCCAAGGGCGATCCAGGTTGGCGTTATATGGCATTTACATGTATTCCTAGACGGAGCCGAACGCGGTCCTCCCACACAGCGACTTGAGACCACTACTACGCACGCGCCGCATCAACTTACTTACTCAACCACAGCACATGAAAATGGATTTCCTCTCCAAATTGCAGTGGTGTCAGGTTCGGACTTCAACATTAGAGTTCAAAAGTGGTGTTTGCAGAGCGCGCGATAGTCGAACGCTCGACTAATACTTCATTCTGGCAATTAATGCGCGAGATATTGAGTATAAAAAATTCGCAACTATGGTGCTCTTCTCCAGTGCCGGCTAGCGCGTTTGCAGGATATCTGCGAAGGGCTGTGGCAGGAGTGGCTCCTTGAACTCATTCATGCAGCAGACGGGGTATAAACAGGAAACTGCCACGCGGGACCGCACTGTCATCTCATACTGAAGGCAATCCTGCAGAACCTCTTGACTTCCACTCACCCACAGTCGTGGCTCCCCTGCATTCAGTAAGTGCTCTCCACTTCTAAGTCATCGTGCGAGCAAACGAGACGTGTTCTAGAACCAAATGGTCCCTGCGCAAGTGCAAGGAGGCAGGAGAGCGTCCGTTATTCTTCTGAGGAACGCGTTGGTAGGTTCGCGACCAACATTAGCAGTGGTGCTGTACCTGCGCGTCTGGGTATAGCGTAGCTCTTTTGGTATCAAGAGGGAGTTTGTTGATCACATCGGCTCGTCCACGGATGCCGTACAGACCTTCCTCGTGGGTGCTGAGGAGCAGTATCCTAGGTCCGCAGTCTTTCATTTCGCATTTCGCACTTCGACCTCGTGGCGTGTCGTGGGCTGGCAGTGGCGGGGCACTCCTCCAAGGGCTTCCTGGAGCCGTTGCGCCACGTGGTCGCTGAAAGGACTGGTCATGTTCTGAACCATGCCTATCTTGACGACTTCAAAGGAATGTTTCTGGATATGGTGGAGATCCGTAATCTGTAAAGTATGTCTCGAGCTTCATGTATGCCAAGCATGTCGTTGAAGCCCAAGTCGCAGAGAGTTCGCGTTGGTCCAGGAGCCGTGTGGTTCAGGATTCGATCAACGCGTGGCAGAGTGGCAGAAATATTTATGGTGCGGCTGACCGGCCTGATGACTTGCGATCGCAGCATTTCGTCGGTCTAGAAGCAGCAGGGAACAACTTTGATGTACAGCAAAGACGTTGTTGATGCTTTCCCAGCCATTAACAGAGTCATATTATCCCCAAGTACAGGCCCAAGGATAAGGTATCGCGCATTGTCTTTGATCAAGTCTTTGATTTCTGGATTAATCGAACATGTACACAGGTGCAAGTACCGTGCGCCTCAGTCCTCGACGTTGTACTAGTACCCTGTCTTTAGAACAGTTGCAGCATTAAATCCTGCCCAAACTCGTTTCCAATACGCTTCTCGCGCGCAAGAGCTTTTGTTACAAATACCTTTCCCCAACCCAATCGGCCCAAGTAGTCCTATCCAGGATACACCATAACTCCACGCCAATGCTGCAGCAGTGTGACACTATAAAAATATGCTCAAAAAAAGCGCTCAGCTGCGTTGATGCTTGCTGCCAGCACCAGTGGCTCGTCGCTCAACCTTTATCGACTCGCTGTCGACAGAGAGCATATTGGCTGAACCCCCAGAGCTGCTCATCTTCATCAAAGTGATGCGAAGTCGATACGTCCCCGGTTGTCTGATGAGCAGACTTGGGAAGGTGAAGTAGCCCAATGATAGACGACATGGTTGGTTCCTGGCGAGTGTCTCTGCGTACTCGTCCGGAATGGGATGGCATGAGTCGAACATCTTTTGGCCTGTCAACGTCCCGCACTCGATCGGCATGCGTTCCCCGCTGCGTGTGTCTGCCACTAGTGACACGACTCCCATCAGCTTGTTGGTGTCGAGGCTTTTGTAGTGGGCAATGGGGTCGGGAGATGGTACTCTCAGGCTGACCATGACGGACGTCTCGACTGTGGAGCCATATATAACGTTTCGCTGTGGCTGGCCGATGACGTCCATTTCGAAGGTTGGCTTTTCTGACACACTAGGGCGGGAGTAGGAGCTGGAGGACTCTCGTCGACTGCGGCTGGACTCTGGCTTGGATGATCGCGAGGAGTTGTGTTTGGACGGCCGGTGCTTGCTATCGCCTTCACCTTCACGTCGTTCACTGCGGCCCTTTTCGCGGCTGTGACCCGCATCGACCGCACGCGGTCCGCGGCTGTCCCGGACGTGCGTCTTGTGCGTTGAATCTGACATGGTGAGAAGTGATTGGCTTGATGTGATGGAACAAGCAACAGGATGATGCTTGATTGATGATGAGGTCGCAGGCGTGCCGATGGGATGGTGTCCAATTGAGCTGGGCGATTGTTAGTATCGTCTCACCATCGACGCCATTGGGTACAAAGTCGGGCTTCGCGGGGAAGACGACTCACTCTCAAGCGCAGTGTAGCCACCTGAAACTGATAGATAACAATGTCGAGTACGATGTGGTAGTTCCAGAACAGCGGTGAGTTGGTGGAGGTGTAGTAGAGTTCGATCTAGTGCTTGGAGCTACCGAAGCTGTGGGAGCTGATCGCTCGTGGTTATATATGGTTGCTCGAGGTCCTGAGTTGTCTCTTTCAAGATCAGCACTTCGTCAGCCTCAGAATCGATAGCAGGGTCCGAACTCCTGCGCAAGGTCAGAAAGATTGTAGAAAGCAATGCAAGGCTCCGCGACTGCCTTACTCGTCATGATGAAGCGCCACGGGTACGACCAAGGACTGAATTGGGTCGAACGCATATTGCGTCGAGTCTCGTCGACGCTTCGTCTAGCATGTACAGGCCAGCCAGCGACGCTGCTAAATCGCGCTTGTCCCAATGGACTAGATCATATCAAATCGAGAAGCCAGGATCTTTGTCTCCAACTTGCAGCACATCATCTCGCCTAGCTTCAAGTACGAAATGCCCTTGATAAGATCCGCCTGGCGAATCGGCGGACTATCCGCCATCCGAAGCATTCGATCTGGTCCGGTGCGATGCATGATCTTCCCAGGCACCTGTCTCGTCCGGACCCAAAGACACGGATTCGGAAAAGCGATCGCACGGTCTTCGGCCCACGCCGTATACGAGCCCTCCTTTGGCATCAACGCCACGTTCGCACTATCAGGTTAAACCATTCTATAGCAGCTGTGCAACATCCAGAATCGTCCAGAGTAGGAATGTATCGCCTCTGGCTCGCTATCTGGTCGTCCACGTTCTGCCGCCTCATGCACAAAGGGACACATGAACCGAGCATCCCCGACTGCTGCAGCAAAATCACTAGCAAGCCGTGTTCTGCGATAGGCCGTGAGATGACCTGCAGCGGAAGGTCAATGCCACGGACGGGGAAGGCGGCGCATGCAAACGCCATGGTCAATCTGAGAGACGCCCACGTCCGAAGTTGCCGGCCTTGAGCCGACAATTGCCTTGGCGGAGGAATGACATTTGACAAGGCGAGCGTCGTAATGTACCGTACGAAGAATTGTGAGAACTGCCTCTTCCGGTAAACGCACATTCATCTAAAGAGGGTCGTGCCGTCCTCTCCCTCAAGCATAGTCCGCATATAATGGGTCGTCGGCGATCGTGCGCCGATCAATGCGACACACGGAACCTGTCATTTTGCCCATCCTCCATAGACGGTTGGTTGTTGGGCAGAAATCAAGTTTTGTCGTGAGGTCGACGCCCCAGGACGCGCCAGCAGGGTCCATGCATTGCGCAGCAGGGATCATGGTGTCAGACCTAATGTCGCCACGAGCAGCCCGTCATCGCTAGCAGATCGAATATGCACACGATCTCAGGGCACCCGCCTTGCAAATGCGATTTCTCCGCCGGGTTTCAGGCGATGGAGATGAGCTACCGAAGTGTGCTTGGCGAAATATGACCAAGGGACTTTCCGATGGTGGGCAATATGTCGAAGCAAGCGTCGCATGTGAGGCGAGGTCTGCTGGCCCAGGCCGTCGCACGAGAGAATGTCTTGTCTTGGGCTGCTTGACTTGGTGCGAGGGTGCCTTGCGGGACAACATCCGCCAGACGCAGGTACACGATCGGGGCTGTCACGAGGTCCATGTGGCTATCCTCTTCCGTCGATCTCTGGCATGCACTGCAGCCGCGGATGAGCGCACGAGTCAAGCCTTGTGCGAATGCTACTATGGCAGAACTCTCCTTCGAATAGACGTGCAGGTTGTGTGCTGCGCTGTCGACCAAGATCCGGCATCACGGGCTTGTCCCGACGGCCACTCCGTGGACTTGGTGCGATCCTGCCGCACGCCTGGTACCACTGCGCATGCTCGTTCGTACCACAGTCAGAGGCTTCCACAATGCTCGTTCGTACTACAGTCACTACCTTCCACAAAGGCCAATGGGTACACTGGTGAAAAACATAAGGCGCGCCTTCCCCCAATTGCTCCAAGGCCATGCATTTCTATTTCCGCTCTGGTGACGGAAATGCCACTGCAAGAAAGTACATGGGGCAAGCCTTTCGATCACGAAGCCTTCGTTCAGCTGCATCCTGCAGCTTCGTATGCAAGTTCCATGGCAAGTATGCGTGTCTCAATCTCCTGCTGCATATCCTGAGCCTCATCTCGTTCCAAACCTGCCAAAAGAGCATACTTGGCTATAGTCACAGTTCCTCATCACTCTCCACGGGCTTCTGCTGTACAACTTCCTTTGCGCTTTCGACCTTTGTTGCAATCAGATCCTTTGCCGTGTTCGCTACAGCTGTCTGAGCGATGTGGCCAGTTGCGTGCTCCTCATTCCTGCTGAAGGCGGCGCGCTTTGGTCCAGCGAGGGGCTGTTCGATAAAGACAGCTTTGGCAACGCCACGCGCAATAGACTCGACCTCGAGCAGCTCTTCAAGCTCTTCTTCGTCAAAGTCTTCAAGCTCAGAGTCAGCTGCTTGACCTGCAAGGCCTCCCCGAGTTGGTGAGTCTTGTTTGGCAGTCTTGGTGGACTTTCGAGCCTTGTGTCCGCTTAGTATCTGCTGAGCAGGGCTGTCATCGTCGTTTTCGGAATCACTCTCCAACTCAATAGCTTCTCTCTTGCTCGATCCATCGCCCAAACCAAGCTTAGCCTAAAGTACACGTTAGCCACGTTTACAACCGGATAGGAACTATCTTGATCTTAATACTGGACCGGCGCGCACATACCATAGAGACGGTATCCGGCTTGAGCTGCTTTGTGGGAAAGCCACGAAAGTCGAACTTTCGCAGAACATCCTCGCTCCGGTAGAAGAACTTGAAAACAGCCCAGGGGTTGTCGTCGGGGTCGATCTCATCGTAAGTGATGAAACTGCCCACATTCGTTTTTGCCTTCTCGCCTGCGTCTCTGCCGGTAGTGTGTGAGATATTACGGTCCGCCTTCGAGTGTCCAGCAGCAGAAACGTACGTTCTCTCCTCCGGTTCCCACTGGCGCTGCGTAATCTTGTCTTCGATCGAGACTCGCTGAATCGCGATTTCAATGACGCCGGTCTTCGCGGTCTCCTCCTTGTCTTCGAGATTGTTGGAGCCCAGGCCTTTCAGCGCCTCTATTAAAGGGTCCTCAGGTTCCGGCGCCTGGTTGTCGAGCTGAAGGGTAAGTTCCTCCAGGACGCTTTCGATTCCTACCTCCTGGAACACCCATTTGTGGAACTTCACATCGCTGTCCCTTGACTCGCGTATGTTTGTGCCACAAATGCTGACTTTGCCATCATGCTTGTGGAACCAGCGGTTGTTGCGATCCAGATATATGAGGTTGCATTTCTCAGCTGTCTGGCGGCCATCGAGTCGGAGTGTGGCGAGGAAGTCATACGGTGAACTCGGCGGCTATATTCAAAAGTAGTCAGCTATATTCGTGTTCAGAGCAGGCCGCACATAGCAGCAGCACGATTTGCAAGCCGCATCTCGAGTCTCCCTCCCTTGACACATACCTCCTGATCTGGTAGTCCGTAACGGCGATGTGTTTTCGTAGCGAAGTGGCGCCCATCCATCTGGCTGAGAATCTGCGCTGACGGCACCAGTCTGATACCGAACGACATGCCCGTCTGCCAAGCATGAGGGCGTCAGCTGTACTCGATATCCATGCGGCAAGGCCTACGCCCTTCTATACCTACCTCCGACTGAACATAACAGCTGAGGCGATTGTGACCGAATTTCTGCTGTCCCCATTCCTTGAGCGGCTCGCCCCACTGGTCAATCACCACCACGTCGAGTGTCTTGTCAAGACGCATCTCCGGAGGTGGTTGTGCGTGTGATTGCTACAAGGTTCGTGCTCCTGATACTCTTGCGGGTACTTGTACTGTCGTCTGTTCTAGAGAATGGTCAGCTGTACTCCTCGCAAAGCGGCGCGTGAGTCAGTAAGTTCAGCAGGCGTGGCGATGCGGCACAGAGGTTTGTGCTTCGTGTCGTGGCGGCTTGAAGCGGGAGTGGTGGAGCGTTTTCTCGAAGCTGGTCGATCTGCGGCAAACACATGTGAGGATGGAACTTCAGCTCTCATTCAGGCTCATACACCAGGGCCATCACTCTCGATTACATGTAGGCCTTAAGCCGAAGATTCTCGTTTATCCTGTAGTCCAGCATTCCAGGGGTATCTAATAAGCCAACCTCGTGCGCCATCACTCCATCACTCCACTGCTGCGCACTTCGCTGCCAGATCTGCCTGTGATCATTTATGCCATACACCTTTGTCGTCCTGCACGCCAATTTCATAGCCAAGCAGTACCTCCGTAACGTTGCCTTCCCATCCTCGATTGCCGGCGGCGGAGAGCATGAAGCGACACGTGGGATCGATGTGGATGGCACTGATGACTCCTCCGCGATGACCAGGCACGATCGTGAAGGGCACCGTCTTGTGTCTCGACTCGGCCTGGGCAAGATCGTAGATACGGAGGATGTCCTGCGAAGCACTTTGGTGCGGATATGTCAGCAAGTAGCCCGACGAAAAGTAGTGATGCTTTGGACAAAAGCTTACCAAACCAGATGCTTCTTGTTCGGCATGGCACGAACGGCATACACAGGGCCTGATCCCTGCTGGAACTTGAAGTTACGATTGGCTTCAGACCGCTTCGACCCCAGATGGTGAATGGAGTACTCGTCAACAGTGCAGTTGCGGCGACCAACATAGAAGAAGTTGCCATCGGGACTCCAACATGCACCAGTTGCCCATGGCGGCGTGCCACCTACCGGCTGTATGGCGGCGACTGGTTGTTGTACTCTGCGATCCCAGATACGTAGGGTACCATCGATGGCCGCATCAAGAAAGGTCGACTCGGACTGAATGGGAAGGTCTGCAACTGAAGATCGTTGATCCTCATTCGTTGGTGGGGCAGTCAACGGTTCGTTTGAGTGAGGTAGTCCGTTGGTAACTAAGCCATTTGCGCTCATCTTTTCAGTGCTAGACGCCTCGTCTTCTTGCTTCTGATGCGACTGCCAAGCTGCTTCCGTCAGCTCCGATATGAGATCGTCTGGAGCAGGCAACACAGCATTCCCACTGCCAGTATTCGCCATGGCCGTACCCGTTTCTCCAATGGCATCTTTGTCGCTAACTTGCATCTCGCTCTCAAGAGCTTTGGTAAGATCATCGTCTTCGTCACCAAAGGTGTTGCCACCAACAGCACCGCCCGTGGGATCTTCGCCGAAGAGCGAGCCATGGTCCCCGTCGCCGAATAGACTTCCTTCGTTTGAGCCAGGGGCATCATCATCCAGGTCGCCTTTGTGCGACTGCCGTCTGCTCTGGTCGAGGGAGATCGAACCATTGCGAGTCGGCTTGTCTGCGTTGTTGCTAGAGAAGGTGTCACTCGGATCCGGCTGCGTTTCGGTGACTTCAGGGATAGCGAGATCACTAGTCGGTCGCACCTCAATGGCACCGATTTGGCTGCCTGAACTTTTGAAGGATCGCTTGACAGCGCCAGTATTCAGATCCCAGTCGTGGATGTTTTTGTCCCAACTACCCGAGAGCACACTTGTCTCGTCCCGCGAGAGCACGAGAACGGACACGGCGCTTGTGTGTTCCTTGAGAGTGGTGATCCGCGTACCAGCTTGGTGCCGGCAGGTTTGTATGTTAATCCCGCCTGACTCGAGGCCTGACAGCAGGAAAACTGCTTCGTGCTGGACGGCTAGTGAGTAGACCGGGCTGGTCCACTTCCCTTCATCTGGCTGCGAGGGAGGAGTTTTCAAGTAGTTGGACTCTTCGTTCTCCCAGTACGTAATAAGCGATCCAGCCTTCATGACGCTATCCACGAATGGATGCTTCTGGGCCACTGTCAACGGCACCTTTCCATTCGCTGTGTCCATCCAGTTATACATTCGCACATAACCGTCTGTGCCTCCAGAGAAGACGTACCGCATGTCTGGTGTTGCAGCGATTGCGTTGATCGAGGTGCCCTGAGGAGCGGCCATGGTCGGCACGATATCGTAGGCTTGGGCAGTCAGAGCCAAAGGCCGCGTTGGCGGTATCCAGCTGACCCCGCGAGAGCTGCCTGGCGATCGAGCGGACGTTCGAGGAGAAGCAGAGGTCACGGCGACTGCCTGCTTCGCTCCCTCCCTGCCAGGCGAACCACGTGTGGCAGTGTGCTGACTTAGACGTTGTGATGGCGACTCCGGGTCATTCTTGTCCTCGTCCTCCTCGTCCTCATTATCGTCATCGTTATCGTCGTGGCCCTCATCTTCCTCGTCATCATCGCCGTCAGCGTCCATATCGTGGTCCTCGTCATGGTTGGCCTCATTCACATCCTCCATTTCCTCATCTTCGTTCTCATCCTCGTCCTGGGACCCGTTGGCGGGATCGTGGTCATCGTCGAAGGCTGCCATGCTACAATTAGGGGTTGGTATGTATGATCAAACCGTCCAGACGTAAGGCCACGCCGTATCCAGGAATCATGTTCTTGATCAGCACTGCCAGCCGCAATGCGATCGCTCTCGCTCGTCTGTACGCGAGTGGGAATGGCAATCGAGATCACAAGGCAACAAAACGATGCTGCTCTACATGCATTGAGGCAAGCTTCAGCTCCCCCTCGCGACCATCAGGGCCAGTGTCGCGAGCACGCACGAGTTTCAGCAGTAGGTAGACATCTGGAAAGCTCGTTGGGGCCTCAAGCCATTGCACCGGAGCCAGGCCCGCAGAGCCGCCATCAGAAAAACGTGACCCCGTCCGATCTTCCTTCCCGAAGCTCACCGCTCACCTCAATCTTCTCTCGGGGATGCTTGATACAGTACCATCGTCTCCTGCACACAGAGGTTAGCTGCATATGGAGAGATCAGATGGCAGAAAGAGCCTCGCATTGAGCGGCAGCCGGGACGGAAACGATGTTGGAATGACATTTCCTTTTGGGAACGATGAAAGAGGTCGGCACGGAGCAAAAGCAAGCACGCTGCAGAAGCTACCTTGGTGACCCGCAGATGTGGACCAAGACTGTGACCACGAGATATGAGAGACACGAGGATTTCAGTGACGAAGTCGCAGAATAGAATCGTCACGTTATATGGACCAAGCACGGCATCGTGCAAGAGTATGTGATTCGGCTTCGTTGAGATCAGATGGGAAGATGCAAGATCATCTGTCTCCAGATCGCGGTTGCCAGGGATGGCACGAATGTACGCGAGCCCGAGCTTGGGGCAAGAATAAGAACATCAGTGTTTGCACCCACGCCACCACCCGAACGAAGGCAATGGCACACACACATGTAATATGTATCCTACCCAAGCTCCCCCAAATCCCTACAGAGCCCACGATTCCGTCCAGGCCACTGCATTCGGCGCCAGTATACGTCTGATATTGGATAGGGCGTGAGGTTGTCGCGTGGTAGGCACCAGACTTCATCTTCCCATCCTCACGCGTGGGCAAACGCTGCACAACAAACACTGCTTGCCCGCTTTCAACCTCCCCCCCTCCCCCCTGCACCTCCTCCTTTGGCCTTCACCTCCATCATAACACCACAGTACTGCTCATACAACATCTCTGCTGACAGTGTTACACCAGCATGAACGAACCCCTCGTGGAGCGCTTCGGTCGCTCCAAAAAGGGCGCCCGGCACGAGGCGCAGAAGGTGGAAGTGTGGATACAGCCGGCAAAGCTCAATCCGCGTATTCGTGAGTATTACGAGGGTGGCGCTGCCAATGGCGGTAGCTGGTTGTCGCGGCCAGAAATACCAACCACGGAAGAACTGCTCGATACCGACACCAACTCCTCGGCGTCGTCTGATATCGTCGAGATCGCGCCGAACAAGCCCAAAGGTGCCTTTGAAGGCAAAGAACATTACCTCTCTACGCACTACGAACTTCTCCGTGAAGATGCCACCAGACCACTACGCGAGGCGGTCTCGCTGGTGCGGTCAAAGCCTCGGGCCATCGAAGACGACTTCGACGGGCAAATTGGCATCTATGACAAGGTGCGTGAGGCAGCTGGCTTCAGCTGAGCGACACGTCAAGCGACATGCACTGACAAGCCTCTCTGTGCAGGTCCACATTTGTGGCACAATGCTATCGACTCGAGGTGTTGCGATGAGAATCACCTTCAGTCTCGTGCGCTGTGGCAAGAAGATTATCTGGGAACAGTCCAAGCGCCTCATCACGGGCAGCTTGGTCGTTCTCACGCCCTTGAATGATATGTTCGGGACGAAGGCCATCGTAGCGACAGTGGCCGCACGGCCTTTGACCGGTATGCAACAGAATCCTCCTGAGATCGACCTCTTCTTTGCTCGGTCAGAGGAGCTTGAGGTCGATCCTGCGGCGGAGTATGTCATGATCGAGGATAGAGGTGGGTTTTTCGAGGCGGATCGGCATACCTTGACAGCGCTGCAACATATGATGAAAGAGGTAAAGCATGCACTCCCCGCTCTTTAACTCCAACACCATTAACTCATGATTAGCCATTCCCACTATCTGAACACCTCGTCGATGCACAACCAAATGTCCCCGCTGCGAAATACGTGCAGGAACAGCCGAAAACAAACCTTACGCCGGTCCTCATGAACAACAAGCACGAGACGTATGAAAACGTCGACATACTCAAGCGGTGGCCAGCCCAGCCTCAGAGCGAGCTCGATGCCTCTCAGCTCGAAGCGTTGCGGACAATCCTCACCAAGCAGCTGGCCATCGTTCAAGGTCCACCTGGCACCGGCAAGACCCACGTATCCGTACAGGCCATCAAAGTCATGCTCGAGAATCGCCACGACGATGATCCTCCAATAATCATCGCTTGTCAGACGAACCATGCGGTCGACCAGATCCTCCGTCACATCGCTCACTTCGACCCCGAGTTCATTCGTCTTGGTGGACGGAGCAAGGACCGCGAGGTCATCAAGAAGCGGACGCTTTATGAAGTCCGAATGCTCACATCTGAAAACCCGCCAGCCGGCTGTCTGTTTGGGATGGCGAAGAAGAGAATGGAAGACATGAAGAAGGAGTTCGGTATCATCTTGAGTCCGCTCAATCCAGAGAAAAAACCTCTGGATCACCGCATTCTGGAGAACTTCAAGGTGTTGAGCAAAGCCCAAGCAGACTCATTGGAGTCAGGTGCCTCACAGTGGGTGCAGGAGAAGAAGTCGAACCCAAATGAAGCTCGTTCACCATTTCTAATCTGGCTAGGCGACAAGCTTGTCCCGGTCCCACCGCGGCAAGAACCTGAAGAGTATGGTTTCGCCTTTGAAGAAGCTGACCTCGAGTTCGAGCAACTCAAAGAAATGGAAGCCGAGAATATAGCAAAGGATGACGAGGAGCTTGACACTCTCACCGGACTGTGGCTGCCGCTTGCCGACAACTTCACCTGCCGCAAAGTTCCTGGCATGAGCGCCAAGGCAAAGGAACTTCTCAAAGAGCCAGACATGTGGAAGATTCCTGAAGCAAGTCGGGGTGCCGTGTATCGATATCTCCAGACCGAAGTCAAGACCCAGATCGCCATCGCATTCCGCGACAAGGCCAAGCTGTACAACGAGCAGGCCACGAAGCGTCGCATCGGCAATTGGGAGAAGGACGAGGTGCACCTCAAGAAGGCCAGAGTCATGGGCATGACTACTACCGGCTTCTCGAAGTATCGTGCACTGCTTGCTGCGCTTCGACCAAGAGTCGTTCTCATCGAAGAAGCTGCCGAGACATTGGAGGCTCCTGTCGCCGTCGCATGCATCCCATCGCTCCAGCACCTTATTTTGGTCGGTGATCATCAGCAGCTGCGTCCACACACGCACGTGAAATACCACGAAGATAAGCCATACTACTTGAACATATCACTGTTCGAGCGAATGGTCAACAACAACGTTGAGTACAGCATCCTGGTCAAGCAACGACGCATGGTTCCTGAGATACGTCGCCTTCTCTACCCAATCTACAAGAACAAGATCAAGGATCATGACTCAGTCACGGACGCAGAGAACCGACCTGATGTCCCGGGTATGGGCGGTGTAAATTCGTTTTTCTTCGCTCACCAATGGAGCGAGCAGCGTGATGACCAGATGAGTTGTCTCAATGCCAAAGAGGCCGACATGATCGTTGGTCTGGTGGAGCACTTGGCCTACAACGGGTTGGAGATGGAAGACATCACTGTTCTGACATTCTACAACGGCCAGCGAAAGCGCATTTTATCTACGCTGCGCAACAGATACACTCTTGCCAATCAGAAGTTCAGCGTGGTCACGGTGGACAGCTACCAGGGCGAGGAGAACAAAGTGGTCATCCTGAGTCTGGTCCGATCGAATGACAGGAACCAGATCGGATTTCTCAACAACGACAACCGCGCTTGTGTAGCACTTTCTCGTGCACAGTGCGGCTTCTACATCTTCGGCAATGGTATGCTCCTGCACGACAACAGCAAGATTTGGAAGACCGTCACACAAATCATGTCGGGCAAGCCGATGAGGAAGAAGCAACTTGACAAAGAAATCCCAGCCTTCGTGCCGCAGCGCCTAGGCATGGCATTCCCGATCCGATGTTCCAAGCACGATCGAGTCGTCGAGCTGTGTGAGCCCGATGATTGGGACGCAATCACCGGCGGATGCGATCTGAAATGTGAAGACAAGTTGCCGTGCGGACACCCTTGCGTGCTCAATTGTCATCCAGTCTCCCATGAGTATGTCAGCTGCACAAAATGCCGGACCCAAGTTCAGACCGCAGAGCCGACCCTCCCGACAGGGCTCGACTATGCAGCAGCTATGGATGATCTGACATTACACCGCAGAGTAGAGTCCGGCTCATCCCAGTCCAAATCGATTGAGTCATGGAACTCGTACGCATCTCAGGAATCGACTCGAGTCGAGACGTTGCGCGCGAAGTATATCCCGCGTGCTCATCGATTGGGAGAACCTCAAACAGATCCTGTGGTCGCTGCCACCGAGGAATATCACCGCCGCAAACCTCTCTCCGGTTTCGGTGGTTCGGGATCGAGCAGAACTGGAGATACCATCAAGGCTGGTGATGGTGACTCCAAGCGGAAGAGGTACAGGGAGATCTACAGAACCAACGAGACTCTCAGCGAGGACTCGGGAAGTGGCGTGGATGTTGGCGAGGGCGTGACCAGTGGCAATTTGATTGACCTGTAACGGGTCGGGAGAGAAAGAGGAGGGCCACCGTTTTCCGATGCTCTTTGGTCGTCCTGATCATTCGCTTTCGATACAGCTTAGAAGATAGAGAGATGCTAGATGTTGCTGCAGTATCGTACATAGCTGATGATGATGCTCAGCGAATAACTACGCGGTATACCCTGACCTGTTCCCTCCAATCTCGCAATGATGCCGTCGCAGAAGGTACGTGGACAATGTCATCCCGTCGGCGACAGCCATGACTGTCTTTGCTGCCGTTCCAGAATCGAAAGTGACCTGACCGGCGAGTGCGTGCAAAGACGATCCCTCCAAGCGCCGGCTCATATCGGAAGCACGTGTGCCAGTTTCACGCTGTAGCATTCGCCGGGGTCGGCACCGAAAGATGCAATCAAACCATGTTGAACAGTGGTGTGGCAGCGGCGACTGAAGGTTGCAAGTCCCATCTTTCTCCTGCTGGCCTCGCCATGTTGGGTCCTCATCAAGAAGACCGCCTTGCTTCCGCGCGCAGCCTCTCACCAGCTGCGCGCCAGTCCACCCACTGCTGCGACGACTGCCCGCCCTGAAGTTCACCACAATGCTCAAGGATAGCCCTCCGAACCGACGCTTCATCCGCGCAATCATATCCATTTTCCAAGCCCACGGTCCTTTCTGCCTGTGCTACACCCTCTGGCTCCTCTTCGCCAAATTCTGCCCCTTCCTCGCTTTCGGTCGCGAGACCTTTCTCTCCAACAGGATCGTACAATTCTTCTGCATCCCAGAGGCCTTATGGTACATCTTCATGCTGTACTATGCACAGTACATCCAGCGCGAAGCGATCCACCCCCCCGTGCGAAGTCGAGATGAGCGGCGGCGCCTGTTCAATAAGATACGATCGGAGATTTATGATCCGGTTAGTTTTGTGAGTGGGTGGTTTCGTGGGGCGGATCCGCAGGATATTGGGAAGCAGGAGATGAGGAGCTTTCTCGATTGGGCTTTCTGGGAGGGGAGGATGGGGGAGGGACAAAGGGATGAGGAGGAGGTCGAGGAGTATATACAGAAGATTGAGAAGATGATGCCCACGGGTTTCGCGGAGGGGGAGGGGAAGGCGAGGAGTTTGAGATTGACGTTGGATGGGATTGAGATTGAGCCACGGTGAGTTTGGAATATTGTGCTGCATATGTTCAGGCTGATGGCTTAGTAGGAGTCTATTGTGGTACGCCATGATCATGCTGGGCGATGCTGTGGCCGTACTGTTGATGAAGCGACATGGTTTTGAGTACTACCGTCAGAGCCTACCTGGTGCACTCGCGGTCTTTCCTCCTCGACCGACTGCCTTCTTGACAAGCAACGTGTCTGCTGCTCCTGGTATCTCGTACTATCATACAGCCCACACGTCAAAGTCACGTCTACCGGTCTTGCACATCCATGGCATTGGCATCGGCATACTGCCTCATGTAGCTTTTCTTCACGAGCTGGATCAAGCACTGAACAGCGAGGCCAGTGAGGATGACCAGGTCGGCATCATCGCTGTGGAAGTACTGCAGATCTCGAGTAGACTGACTACTCCCATTCTTCGGCGAGCAGACTTCCTCGCTCAGGTTAGGACGATAGTCGATCAGCATTTTGGTTTCGGGCAATTCGTTCTGACTGGGCACTCTTATGGCAGCATCATGAGCACGCATATACTGAATGATCCTCAGCTGTCAACCAGGGTCTCGGGTACTCTCCTCATCGATCCAGTAACACTACTGCTGCATATGCCGGACGTTGCCTACAACTTCACGATAAGACCGCCTGTACGTGCCAACGAATGGCTACTATGGTTCTTCGCCAGCAAGGATCCACAGATCGCGCACACCTTAGGTCGACATTTCTTCTGGAGTGAGAACTTGCTATGGAGAGATCAGATTGATCACTTAATCACGAACCACAACATGAAGCTGACTGCGAGCTTGGCCAGTGATGACCTGATCGTCAATACCAACGCTGTCAGAGCCTACTTGACCCAATGCGACTTGCCTGATCCGGTCATGGTGCAAGACAAGGAAGGCGAGAAGAAGATGCACTTGCGGACGCATTCTTCACAGCAACACGAGGAGTCGAAGAAGTGGCGTGGGCGAAATCTAGACGTGATCTGGTGGGACTCTTACGATCATGCGCAAGTCTTCGACAGGAAGAGGGATAGGGCGAGGTTGATTGAGGTTTTGCTACGGTACTCGAAAGGCTCCTGATCGCACGCCGCATTGTACGTTAGACCATAGATGTACGCATACACAATGCATAATACGATATGAAGCAAGTCGCATCATTCCATCTGAATCTCATCTAAAGCGCGGAACCCTGATCGGCAGGATTGAGCGAGGAGCCGATTGGACGAGGAGATGTGCTTGTCTCTCGTGTAAATGAATTGGATGGCAGTTTGCCGACGATGCTGACACTCGACTTCTTCCTCGAGTGCAGACCGACCAAAACGATGCGCCAGCTCTGGTCGACGACTGCCGCGCCTGATCCAGCTACAGGCCTCGTAGCGAAACACGGGAGACGATGCTGGTGAACGCTGCCTCGATCCACAATCGCTATCTGCAGCTCATCGTCGCTGCTCTATGCGCCTTCGGAATCGTGTCGTTCCTGATACCCAGATCCTTTGACTCTGGCACAGCACTGCACGCACCAAAGGGCTCCTCTACGCTCGCACATTCGACTCCGAACACCACCGCCGCGCCACTCACCGTTGCGTCGAAGGAGAACCACCCGATCAACCAGCTTGTCCTCGAAGCGAGTGAGAAGTTTAGAAGCCTCATCTCCAAGGAGACGAAGAACCTGCACGATGCGGCAAGAGCATATCGGACGAGGCGAGGACGACAGCCCCCGCCCCATTTTGACCTGTGGTTTCAATACGCCTCGAATCACTCCGCCTTGATTATCGAGGACTTCTTCGATCGCATCTACGATGATCTGAACCCTTTCTGGGGTGTGCCAGCTAAGCAGATACGGGAGCAAGCATTCGACTTTGTCCACCGCATATCCGTTCGGAATGGCAATGCTACTGGCAGGACAGATGTGCCAATGGGCGACAGACCGTGGATAGGACTGTGGCGGGACATGGTGCAGAGTGTTGCGCAATACCTGCCTGATGTGGATATGCCAATCAACGTAATGGACGAGAGCCGGATTGTGGTGCCGTGGGAAGAGATCAATGGATACATGGCCAAGCACAATGCAAGCAAGAAGATTGTGCCCGCGGAGCATCTGAAGACGAAGTTTGGGAGCCTGAAAGATCTGGACAAGCAGCCTCCAGAGTCATTCGACCCGATGTTTAGCTTTGAGCCATACTGGGAGGCTGCTGTTGTGGGATGCCCACCGGAGAGTCCAGCGCGGAAGGCGTACATCGAGACAGATTTCACCAAGCCTCCACCCCTGACGACCGGCTACCCGGATCAGACATATGAAGGCTATGTTTCGAATTGGACATTTGCGTGCTCGCCGTGCGATCACCCATCGCTGCAGGGCCTGCACGGCACATTCGTTGAGCCCATATCCATGTCGAACACGAAAAGACTCTTCCCCCTCTTCGGCGGCTCAAAACTATCGATGAACAACGAGATCTTACTTCCCCCTGCGATGTACTGGACGGACGACCCGTTCTATTCGGGAGGTGACTCGCATGGCAATCCGTGGGAGGAGAAGAAGGACAAGCTTGTATGGCGCGGCGCAGCAAGTGGCGGCAGGAACAAGAAGGAGAACTGGACAAGATTCCAGCGGCACCGTTTCGTGTCAATGGTGAACGCTACAAATGTTGCACAAGCAGAACTTCATCCCGATGTTCGTCCTCGCAACTTTGTGCTCCCCGCGAACGGTTCCTACGACCTAGCTGTGCAGAAGCCTGGAGCCGTGGACGGCGCGTTCAGCGACTGGGTCTCTACCTGGGCTGATGCAGCAGTCGTACATCTTCTGTGTTTTCCCGATCCGGACCCACCGCGCTGCCCCTACACCGACCCGTACTTTTCCGTGGCGAAGGCAATGCCCATGGCAGAACAGTACGCCTTCAAATACTTGCCCGACGTCGATGGCAACTCATTCAGCGGTCGTTATCGCGGGTTCCTCGGCAGCACCTCTCTACCTATCAAAGCCACCATCTACAAAGAGTGGCACGACGACAGACTTATCCCCTGGAAGCACTTTGTACCAATGGACAACACGTTCATTGACATTTACGGCATCATGGAGTACTTTATTGGTAATAAGCAGATTGGGTTGAGGGGCCACGATGATGTTGCTAGGAACATTGCGTTGGATGGAAAGGTTTGGGCAGAGAAGGTGTTGCGGAAAGAAGATATGTCGATATATGTGTTCCGGCTATTGCTGGAATACGCCAGGCTATGTGATGATGATCGGGAACGGATGGGCTGGGCGGAAGCATTGTAACATTGCAGCATAGACTTTTATACTTACTGCTCAAAAAAGCACATACCTAGTGGAACATGAACGTAATGTCGCCAATTCTCACTTCCGGCGTGGATTTTTCAGAGAATGTCCGTGCGCATCAAAATTGTGGCGCCGCGCCACACTTCAATCTCTAGTGAAGTTGCATCTGCACCTCATCGACAAAGACTCTGACTTTCTTCACTCTCAACACCTCGGTCGCGGTCGGTCAACGTACTGGGTGTATGTCACTCATTTCTCGCCTTTGCCGTCCTCTCCTTCTGCGCACAGCCATCACCAAAAAACCTGCAACGTTTGGAGTCATAGCACAGCCATCACAACATCAAATCTCCAGTACACGACGCAACTTTTGGCGAACATCGCACAGCATGGCGCTCTCGACTGCTAGTGCGAACGGCGCCGATCTCTCTCACATCGCATCTCAACTTCACACTGTTGGCATTTCTGAACTACCACAACCGCAGGGCATTCAACTATATCCTCAGCACAACCCGGTCGATGTGTATCGCGCCATCATCATAGATCAAGTCCAGAAGATCACTGGAGCGGAAGTGTCTATCATCCAAAATGCGGTACAGTGGACACAGGATCTCAAGCATGGTGACCTGGTCCTTCCCGTCCCGGCGTTGCGTCTGAAAGGCAAGAAGCCGGATGAGCTGGCGCAAGAGATCGCAGAGAAGTTCGACTCGCCACTGATTGAGAAGCCTACAGCGGACAAGACCTTTGTCCGTTTCTTCTTCAAGCCAACACAGCTCGCAAATTTGGTCATTCCAGCGATCCACAAGCAGAAGGAGAACTTTGGCTTCAACCCAAACCTTGGCCTAAAAGATCCGTCCGACCCCAACAGCGGGAAGAAGAAAGTTGTGGTCGAGTACTCAAGCCCCAACATCGCAAAGGAATTTCACACTGGCCATTTGCGAAGTACCATCATAGGAGGCTTTCTGGTCAAGCTCTACAAGCGTGCTGGGTGGGAGACTGTCTCAATGAACTACCTTGGAGATTGGGGCAAGCAATACGGCGTACTGTCTGAAGGCTTCGAGAAGTATGGCAATAAAGAAGAGCTTGTGAAAGACCCTGTCAAGCATCTCAACTACGTATATGTGAAGATTAACCAGGACAACTCGGCTGAGCAGAAGCCCGCAAAGGAGCTCGCCGACAAGAAAGACGAGCTCGAGAAGCTCAAGAACCCGCCCAAGCCCAAGAAAGCGGCTAAGGGTAAGGAGAATGATGCGGTGCCTGAAGTCAAGTGGACCGACGAACAAGAAAAAGAGCTGCAGAAGTTGACCACAGAGCTTGAACAAGTCCAACAGCAACTTGTGGACAAGCCGAGCATTGACGAGAAAGCTCGTCGATTTTTCAAGCGCATGGTCGATGGCGATGAAAAGGCACTCGAGAACTGGAAGCTCTTCCGCGACTACTCCATTGAGGCCTATAAGTTGATGTATGCACGTCTCAACATTGAGTTCGACGAGTACAGTGGCGAGTCTACAGTCAGTGAAGCAGACATGGAAGAGGCAGCGCAGATACTCGCGAAGAAAGGTGTCAGCGAAGAGAGCAAAGGTGCCATTATTGTCGATCTTGCCAAGCACGGTGCGCCAACTCTCGGCAAGACGTTGGTGAAGAAGAGGGACGGCACCTCACTTTATCTCACTCGTGATATCGCTGCCAACTACGAGCGATACCAGAAGCACAAGTTCGATTTGATGGTGTATGTCATTGCGAACCAGCAGGATGTGCACGTCAAGCAGTTCTTCAAGATCCTGTCACTCATGGGTCCACCTTACAGCGATGTGGTAGCTAAGTGCAACCACATCAGCTTCGGAATGGTCAAGGATCCCAAGGGTCAGACCATGAGCACTCGTAAGGGGACGGTTGTGTCGCTTGCTGACAGCTTGGACGGCGCGAAGGACTTCATGCACAACGTGATGAAGAAGAACCAGGACAAATACGAGCAGGTCGATGACCCAGAGGCCACTGCCGACACGCTGGCCATCTCTGCTATCATGGTGCAGGACTACAGCGGCAAAATGATCAACGGTTACAACTTCGACATGGACAAGATGTGCAGCTTCGAAGGCGACACGGGTCCATACCTCCAGTACTCGCATGCTCGTCTGTGCTCCATCAAGCGGAAAGCCAACATTCCCGAAGAAGACCTGCACAAGGCCGATTTCAGTCTCATTACAGCGAAGGAAGGCGTACAGCTTATCCGCGCGCTGGCACAATGGCCCGATGTCTTCCTCAACACTTACAAGACTAACGAGCCAGTGACCGTGCTCACCTACCTCTTCAAGATGACGCATCAACTCAGCTCGTGCTACGATGCGATCGATCGAACCAACAAGAACGCCAAGACACTGAGTGTTGTGTACGCAGAAAGCCAGGAGAAGAAGGTTGCGCTTATGGCGATGTATGAAGGCGCTCGTATTGTGCTTCACAATGGCATGCAGCTGTTGGGATTGTCGCCTGTGGAGAGAATGTGATGGGGAATCGAATGCATCGTGCCGGCGTCGTGGCGAACGCAATACCCCGGGATAGGTGGTACCGGTGTTGACTGACTGGTCACGAAGTAGACAATGCAGATCACCACTGTCAAGTATCTCCTCCAAGTCCTGCCTGCTCGTTGCAGGTGTGACTGAATAGTCTACATATGTAGCCAATCTTGACACTTCAATGACTGGTCACGACGACTTGACTTCTCCACAGAGCCACTCTGTCGGATCTGGCCCACCACGTTCGTGACACTGCAGGCCAGCGTACGTGGACCATCTCAAGCCTATCTCGACTCCGCTTCACGAGTCCCGTGGCACCTTGGCTATGTTTTGACATGAGCGTCCTTGATGCGGCGCCGGCTGAGGAAGCCGATGTCTTCTTCAACTTTTCGTTGACGAGCGTCAGATATCACGGGATGTGCTCTTCGATGAGCGTCGGATATTGAAGGGTTGTACTTTTTCCGCGACTGCATATGCGCATGGTGGCAAGTCCGGGACCGAATGGCATGGCATGGTAAGTAAAATGGCGGTGAAGTGAGTTCGTGCGTGCTGTGAGCATGCATGGTTGCGTACTTTTCAGCATGAAACGTCGTTTTTCCCGTTTCCCGCCCGATTTCTTCCATCGCTGGCGTGCAGAAGGTATGAGCTGAGCTACCTGCGAACTTGTGAGCTTTGCCTCGTGCGTGTGTGACTTGCAGCTATTGCCTGCGTCCAGTGTTGAGGCGATGCCAGCGAAATGGCCATTGATGACGGTGAAAGTACTTGGTACTCGAGATAACACACTCATCAAGCTGTCGAATATGCTGCTGATCGCAGGCTATGAGAGGAGCTCCCGTGGCCTGTACGCAAGTGGGATCACCCCAGCTCTTATTATGATTGTCCGTGGTACTCCAGAGGGAACGATTGCGCCTTTTAATTCCACAGTGATCTGCAAGAGCGGAACACGCTTACTGTGAGCGTCTCCTTCTTATGCTCGTGGCAGCACAGAGAAGCTGTAGCAGCCGTCATCGCCGGCAAGTAAGTCATCGCCGGCAAGTAAGTCATCGGCGCTTTGTGTGACCACACCTCCTTCATCACTCGCGCGCCGGCAGCAGAGACAGAATTTTTCTAAGCGATCGGTTGTGAAGCTCCGGGCTCTGCGACCACGGCACGCATGCCTCCACCTGCAGGGCTAAGACGCCTCTTGCGTTTAGTGGAAGCGCTTGAGAAGAGACGATGACCGTCAGCATCCCAGCACCCCAGCACCCCAGCACCCCAGCTTTTCGAAGCCCAAAGCAAGTGGTGGCGACCAGCTGTCTCATCAGTAGTAAGTATGTAGTACTGTAGTAGTCTGGTTGATGCCCTACCCAGTGTCACGGCCACGGCCTCGATAATCTACCGACAGCCAGCAGACATTATTAGCCATTCCACCACGCTCGTCTCAAGAAGCAGCACGCCGCCGTCAGGCAGCTCCTGCACCTGTGACTGTCCGCTGCAGCTCACCGGTGTGCTCGACCACGCAGCTCCTGAGTGGCTGCGCGCAAACAGTCACTTCGTATTGCTTTGACGTTGTTTGCTGTGACAATGCTTCAGCACCACCCGCGACATTGCACAATGAACCGACCACCACAAAGCAGCTTCATCGCTCCTCGGTAGCACACTCACTACCTACAGTCACCCTACCCTCATCAGCAGCAGCGCTCAGATCAGCACCGGGCCCTCGCGACGCCTCGGGCACTGCCGCCTCCGCAACCTCGCCGCCATCCGGGCCTGACCCAAGATCTGCGACGACGACCCAGCAGTTCTTCTCATAAGGCTGAAGTTCAGAAGGGATGCCTCAGGACAAAGTCACGGGCAGGGTCGCCCAATGCGAAGACTACGACAGCGATGAAAGCCGTGTCGTCGCGGGCACAGTCGTCACGGCGACGGCGTCAGCGCCGGCTGCAGCGACACGACGACCGCGTCCTCATCAGCAACGTTTGTCATCAACGCGCCCAAGACCACCACCACCACCAACTGCGGAAGGGTCGCATCGGGGAGATGCAAGAAGCAACGACTCGGGGACATCGTCCCATGCCAGCGCACAGGTTGCAAGCACGTCCCGGTCCCCTGCCCAACCTCCTAACGTGCGACGCCTGTCGACTGTGAGTCCCACCAAGTCGAAGCCAGTCATCCACCGAGTGGACAGCGCTCGCTCAAGTACAACACCACAGCAGCAGAGCGCTTCTGCTTGTTCAGACCCCTACTGCCGCGACCCTAGCTGTCCTTCACAGCCTAAGCTTGAGCGTCGTTACACCTCGTCGTCGCAGCAACCGCGATCGCAGTCGACGCAACCACCACCCACGGCGCAGTATCCATCAACAACTCAGTATCATTATCAAGCTGCTGCAGTGCCCACGCCCAGCATGATGATGCCACCGCCGGCGAGGCCGAGGTCATCGCAGCCGCGACCTGTGACCATCCACGCTGGTTATCCTTCATACAGTGCCAGTCAACCAGGACCGCCGCCTGCATCGTCTGCATACTATTACCAAAACTACCAGACACCATCTGCAAGCTACTATGGGACGACACCGCCGACTCAGACGGCGGTCAATTATGCGGTTCCGGCACAATCGCCTTCGGTGCCGTCACCAAGTTCACCGAGTGTCACTGGCACTTACCCTGGGTTCCCAGGCTACGCAGGACCTTCAGCCTATTCAACTCGACAAGCAAATCCTGCAGTTCCTGGTCTTGACTTTCCAAAGACGGTCCCGCACCCGTCACTGCAGCCTGGCTTCAGTCGAACAATGTCGGCACGCACGCCACAGGCGTTACCCGAGCCTGAATCAACTGACTCAGATTCTGCATCGAGCGATTCTGAGCTATCGGAGACCGAGGAAGAGTACCAGCGGCGAATGAAATATGAACGGCGGAGATCCCGTGTTCAGGAGGACATGATAGCCGTGGTCCCGGCGAGGCGCCCTTCGATGAGAGAAGGAAAGAGGTACCGCACGGAGACAGCCGTCCCCACGAGGAGCAGAAAAGAATCGTTCCGTCTGGAAGATGCACCTCGCTCGGCGCCACGATCCGACACGGGCTTGGACTACCCATCTTCCTCTGACAGAAACAACGATTCAGATCGCACGGCTCGCGCTATCCTGTCCGAGCGGCGTAGCACCACATCATCCGCACGTGGTAGCCGCCGACCTTCTGTCTCGACAACAGCTTCTTCTGGCCGGACGAAAGCCACTTCGCTCTCCAGCGGGACCGGCGACTACCACAAGGTCATCATCGAAGATCCATCTGGTCGCCGAAAGAAAGCGTACCTATCGAAGGATCAGCAGTCGGAGTTAATCCGCCGTATGGAGCAGGCGAAGCTCAACGAGCGCTGGGATGAACAGCGATTGACCGAAGAGAAAGTCGCCGCATACCAACGCAACATTAGCGGCGAGCCATACGAGCTCAGCGCCCAGAATGTGAAAGACGCTAATCGCAAGAGCGGAAGCCACAGCAACAACAGTCACGTCTCGCGTCGCAGTCAGAAGAGTGGCAGTGGCTCGGGTTCCAAACTGTCCAAGTCGGATGGAATCGTCATTCAGACTGGCGGCACTGTCCTCCACATCCACGGCGAATCCAATGTCCAGGTCCGCCCAAGTGAAGACGGCGGCTCAGCTCAAATCACCATCGGCAGCGTTGCTGGGCGCGATAGTGGCTACCATGGCAGCAAGAGCTCCAGTGGTAGACCCGGCCGATCCCGTGGCGGAAGCGAGTTCAGCAGACGCGAAAAAATTCGCGAAGAAATCGAGTATGACTCCGCTGGGTATGAGGTTGCACGATGAATGAGCTGCTTTCTCACCGGAAGCATAGTACGATACCATATCATGTTGACACACGAAGTCATGAGACATGATAACGAAAAGAAGTTTAGACCACCCACCAGGACTGTGATTGGCATCATTCTGGATCATCTTCTAGACCGAATCTATCACCATTTCCCCCCTTTTTGGGAGCGTTCCAGCGAGGGGTCATCACAGCAAAGCATTGCACTGCACTCTCCACCGAGTGCCCATCTATTTTTTCATTACTTTACTTACCTTTGTGTGTGTGTCGGGTCCCTTTTAGATACCCACCGACGAGCGAGCTTACTGATGGGACTCCTTTTCTTCTCCCGCGTTCGTGTTGTTGTTTCGTCTGGCATACAGCACAGGAGAAAGACGTGGAGTCGGAAAAAGTCCGTTTTCGCAGGCATTTGGGTTGGGGCCGTGTCGAAAAGTCGCCTTGGTCTTCTTTACTATTCGCCTCTCAGTCGGGCGGGCTGCTTGGGATTCTTTTGGGGATGTGGATTCTAACTTGGCTGGATGCTTTGAGATTTTGTTTGTTGCTATTTAATCAGGGATGGGGATCGATGATGCGATGCCTATGCACTGCTAATGGTAGCTGGTGATGATTGAGACTATTTGCTGGGAAATGGCCACGAAAGAATGTATAAGATAGGCTATGGGAGGCGATCGTGCTGATTGCTTAGTTACATGAGGTGCCATCATCGTATAAGCTGCGGACATCAACGAGTCAGCTCGTTCATGCTGGTATTGGGTCTTCAGGTGTGATCGATCGTGATCATGTTCATGCCATCATTCATACAATTCTATCTAAAGTCTCCTCAGCATGCCTGACCTGACCTGATCTGATCTAATCTGTACTCTGCATTCCATGCATCACTTCCGACCGAGTGCCATCCCACCCCATCCCATCCCAATCCAATCCAGCACGGCCCAGAAGTCCCTGTGCTCGCTAATAACAGAACAAACATTTCTTTCGTTTGTTTCTTCACACCATCATCAACCGTCGTCGTCGCAGATGCATGGTTGGGCGTCAAGGAAAAAAGGATCGACGTCGCTCGGGCGACGTTCTGCCGCATCGCTGCCCAATCTAGCGACGGGCTTCAGCGGCAGCCCAACGACTCTGCGCCATAATGTCTCACCCCCCATCCGCCCTTTCGCCGTTGATTATGCCGCCACTATCATTGGGAGACTCCTGCGCCAAAAATCGAGAAGCCTTCTTCGTGCCTTCCGCCGTGGATGCGCAGAGAGCAGATTTCCGCGATTGGACACAGTTCCTGTCGCTTCCCCATCATGCAATTTTCCTCCACCTACTCATTACTCCAAGTCACTATCAGTTCCGCCGCGTCGATATCCTCCCGATCGACGAGTACCGCCTTGCTTCTTGCGCGGCGAAGACTGTCTGCCACTGCGCTCCGAACGCGCAAACTCACGGGAGTAGCGAGGGTTCTCGCTGGCGTGAGGGCGATACTCGTCGTAGTAGCTGGAAGTTCGCTGGCCACTCGAGTTCGACTGCGTGTATGCTGTGCTGAGGATTTCCGACTCTGGTCCTTGGGTGTAGGAGAAGTCACGCTTCTTGGGAGACGAGGAGCGCGAGGATGCACGGTCGCGGTCGCGACGTGGCTTGTGTGCTACTGATGGGTTCTTCTGTGGACTTGAACTCTTGTGGGCGTGGGATGGAGGTGGAGGTAGGATGCTGCTGCTCTCACGAGCGAGGGCAGCGGCGGCTTCTTCGGCTTCTCTTTTCCAGCGACGCTCCATTCTCTTGGCTTCTTCGCGGGCCTTGCGCTCTGCTCGTTGCTTCTCTTGCTCCCTGCGGTCGTCGGTCTTGGGTAGCATGGGCTGGTCTGAGCTTTCGGTCAGGACGGTCTCGGTCATGACGTCGGATCGATCGGTGTTGGTGTAGTCGAAGTGGCTGCCATCAGCTTCGCGGTTCAGGCCACCGACACGAGCAGGTCTCTCCTTCTTGTACTGTCGTACGTCTCGGTCACGATAGCGTTGAGAGTGGTGCCCATGTCCTCGTTCAAGATCGGGCTCGGTAAGGGCTTCAGTCATCTCGTCCGAGTAGACAGTCCTGGTGCCTAGCGTGTCGGTGAAGTCGTCGGTGTACGTGGTACTGTGTGTCTTCGCCCAGCCCCTCTTCGCCCGAACTCCCTTTCTGCCCTTCTCGTCTCTGCCGACCACGGAACGTGCAGCTTGCTTGGCCCAAGCATAGTGCTGACTGCCTGCGATGGTCCCGCCGCCCAGCTTCGTGCTCTTGGTAGCATTACTCAACGTCTTGCCATCTGGACCTTTGCGGCGGAGCACGGTAGATTTGTAGTCGTCCCAATCGCCCTTCTGGAAGTGAAAGCCACCATTTTTGGCCCAGAAGAAGAACCAGATGGCAGCGAGAACCATGGCGACGCCGAGAATGGCGAACAGTGCGAAGAAACCTCGATTGTTGATGCTGGACGGGTTGATTGTCCCAGCGCCATGTTTCACGGTCGATTCTGCGCGAGGGACCAGTTCGGAGAATGCTCGTCGACGCGGTGCGCTGGTGTCGCGTTGATCGAGCTCGAGGGAGGAAAGCTGCATGTCGGGAATCGAATGTGTGCTCTTGGCTGTTCGTGATGCTAGGAAGAAGCCCAGTGCTGCCGGAGAAGGCGCCATATCGTCGAGCTGTAGGCCGAAGCCTCAGCAATGCGTTGATATCCTGCTCAGTGTTCGATTGATAGTCGTCGGCGTTGTGCGGTGTCGGGGATGCTGCAAACACTTCAGCCGATGTATAGAGATGAATATGGACAGTGATGATGACTTTCCAGGACTTGTCGCGCGGTATGCGGCAGTGTCTCTTGCTGGGCTCTTTCCTCGTGCTGGTGAAGTGGCTGGTCGTGCCTGCCGTGCCTGCCACCACTGTTTAGATGACGCACATCCCTGCATCTCCACGACAACGAAGCTGCGAGGATGCCCCAGGCAGACGTCGAGATGGTCAAATACTTCAACTCCCTACTTTCACTTCTTCCGATGCTATATGCTGCTGTCACTGCTACACACTACGAGCTGTCAAGGTGCTCGACTCTGGCTGTATCGAAGGAGACAGCATTTGCTTTGCTCGCAGCATCGAACAGACATCCTTGAAGAACGATGCTTTCGCTGAGCCTCGGCTCTGCAGTAATTCACATGTGCTTCATGTAGTATATACTAATCACTGAACCAATATCCTGCCCATCCATCTACATCCCTCGATTGCTAGCACTCCCTATACCGCACCGTCTCCACCGAATACTTTGCCCGCAATCACTTCATCCCAAACGTAATCCTGGAGCGGCCAACCAAGCGTCGAAGGCTGGACTCTGCCATCGACATGTCTCCCAATCCAGCCAATTCCGGCACCATCCTTTTCGAACTTCCCATCCGCAGCGATGACAGCGGCAAAGGCAGCGTCGTCTGCACCGAGCCAAGTTCGCAAGTCTACGTCCTCACGTTCTCCAATGCACCAGACAATCGTCTGATCACAGCTTTCTGTCGAGCCCTGATCCTCGCATTGGACATCATCGAGCATCGATACCCTTCCGGCGTGGTTATCACTACAAGTGCTGTCCCAAAATTCTACTCGAATGGTATGGACATTGAGCATAGCCAGTTCACCAGAGCTTATATGCCGGATACGCTGTATGCGCTGTGGCACAGATTGTTGACGTACCCGAGGCCAACGATTGCGTTGATCAATGGGCATGCTTTTGCTGGGGGAATGATGGTGGCGATGATGCATGATGTAAGAAACTTGATGTCCATGGGTCGGTGATGATGTGCTAACGAACTCCAGTATCGAGTCATGAATCCCCATAAAGGCTACCTCTGTCTGAACGAGCTCGAGCTGGGCATGCCGCTCCGTCCGCCAATGCTATCGGTATTTAGAATGAAACTCAGCGCGGCCACGTTGAGGAAGTTGCTACTGGAGGCTTATCGCTTCAAGGTGAGCCCATGCATAACTCTTCGAGATATAGCTAACGAATTGGCAGGCACTTGACGCCCTCAAGGAAGGCATAGTGGACCACCTAGGAGGCCTGGAAGAGACACTTGCATTCGCCGAAGACCTCCAACTCGTCAAGAAAGCCCAGCCCGGCGGCAGTGGCAAATCGGTCTACGGTGAGCTCAAGCGCGAGATGTGGCGGGAGACGGTAGACCTGCTGGAGGGCTGGGCCGAGGAGCATGTACGAGACTCGAAGACGGCGGAACGTTCCCGGCTTGAGAAGAGGTCCAGTTTGGCGAACGTAGAGGCGTGGGAACGGACAAAGGCGAAGCTGTGAACCGGTTCTGATTCGTACAACAGTGTTGAAGTGGTTTGCTGATGATGTCCTAGATGATCTGGCTCCTTCTCGTGACTTTGAAGCCCTTGGTAAAATGTTGAAGATAGTGTATAAAACTTTGACGACATAGCAGCGGACAGACTTCCCTCTCGCCCATGAGTAAATGCACCCACACCATGATTAACAAGTATTCCAGCGACTTCCTCGCTGCCCTGGCCAAGATTGCAGAGACCCACGCGGACTGCACAGCACTGTCACTTGCGGCGAATCCACCTTCAAGCTACACAAACTCACCCTCCATCTGCCCTCTCCATACTTCGCCAAGAGATTCAGCGAGCACCGGGACTTCAAATCAGCAGAAGAACCAGGATATAGTTCAGCTCGACGTATCAAAATCCACAAGTTCTTCGAGCTATGTTTTCAGTACTTTCACAACTTCCACTACGATATGCCCGGTCTTTTCGACCGGCCAGCTTTTTCCATGTCAAGATGTTCCCCTGTGGCCGACTCCTTCGGAGGTGTCTTCGCTGGGAAAATTCTACTCACCAGAATCTGCTTCGACGCAGTGAGCTGCGCACTTGCCATTGGAGCATGAAGGACTTCAGAGAGATGGCTGACTTGCGCGACGAGATTCAAGCTGTCGTGCCGGCAGCCTCGTGGATTATAGATGTCGTGATGTTGGTGAGGAAGCAACAGATCAGATCACAGATCTGGCGGATGATGTTCAGGTTCGAGACTTTCTTGGACAGCGGCACGAATGAGTTTGGGAGAGATCCTGAAGGATTTGGATCATAATGTAGAGGATCTCGAGATATTTGGACGCATGGGTTAGTGCACAACGTTGTTGCATCTGACTTGATCTACCGGGGAAGCATATACCAGGGTGAGCGATGGAGCGGGTAGAGCGATGAGGACATCGACAGTTCGTTGCATTTTAATGGTTGATGTTTCATGACATGTGCTGATTGAGTTACATTTTCTCTAGCTTACGATTCTTATGGCTCATGAACATTTTCGCCGTCATGCAGCCCTCAGCGCCCACCAGCAGCATTAGCATGAGCACCAGGGTTTCGCCTCATACTTCTATCCATCCCACGGCGAAACTTCGAAGTAGTCGTCTCCTGCTTATCGTTCTGTCCATCCAACGACGTTGAAGATCCCGCCAGACAGAAGAGTGTTAGCGATACTCGACAAGCACGTGTTCGAGCTCAAATCACACCACTCTCCTCATCCCCTTCCACGTCGCCTCAGCGCTTCCACCCAATCTCTCTTTCATACTGACATCAGGACTCCTCGCATCCAGTCTCTACGATTTTCAATGAGCTAAACATCCTATCCCCCCATCATGCATCGTCAAACTCACCCAAGCCCGACACCACCCCATTCTTCCCGACACACCTCGTCCCCCCTCCCACGCCTTCGGCCCTCCCCGAGCACAAGCAAACAGTATAAGCCTCCTCGTCCTCCTCGCAGACTTGTCTCAGAAACTTTCTGAGCAGGATTGGAAATTCCCGTCATCTTGCGGGAGCTGATCTTCGATTGAATCTTTAACTTTGCCGAAAGGGAAAAGCAGCAGGCTTGGCTTGGGCACCAGTTTTGGCTACGGTGGAAGGGAGGGACCCTGGAAGGGGAGAGAGATTGATTTCTTGTTTTTTGGAAGAAGACTGAAAAATTTCGTGGTTGATTGAGGATGGAGGTTCTTTGTAGCTCCCTTGTCGGCAGACGCAAGAACAGCTCCCCCCCCCGCCCCCCGCCCCCCCCCCCGCCCCAGGGCCCCCGGGTCGCCTTCCCTTCAGCTTGATGACTTGAAACCACAAAATCGATATCACCTACCGTACCAATCTGCTGGCGATGTATACGAATTTTCGGAACAACTCAATGAAGCGGTCGTCGACCAAAGTACCTCGACAAACCGTCGATATTGCTCTAAACTGGGGCTAGCTCAATCCAAATCCGAATCTCTGGTGTGCGATGCTATGCGCATGAGATTCTTGCAGACCAGACCTCTCAGGACCGCATACATCCCGTTGCCATAGGGGTATAGCAGCGCGCGCGCGAGGCTGGCATCAATGACAAGACAAGATCAAACCCAGCCTCGATACTACAGCACAACCTCCTCCTCACTGATATCATCACGTTCGGCCGCGTTTCAGGTCTCACATGAATCGTGAAAAAGCCTTCTCCAGAGTCATCGTGAATGAAACTGGGCAGTGGGTATAGCGGAAAATCTATGGGCAGGGCAGCCCATTCGGAGGCCCTCCTAGCATGGGCCCCTCCCAAGTTTGCTTCGGCTACAGGAAACCTAGATGCTATCAGCCCTCGCCGGGCGGGCAAGCGCATATCGGAGTGCTAGAGGGCTAATCACATTTTGAGTGATGACTAGGATTGGGGGGTGCCCCCAGTCAAAAATGGGGGCTGCCCTCGTGCGACTAAACTGAAGCCCAGTGAAACCAAACCTTAATCCAACCCGACCTATCGCGTAAAAATCATCATACACTTATACAAAGCAGGAAGGGAAAAAATAGCGGTAAATGAGGACAAAAAACATGCTGATCTGATATAATCTCAATCCCCAACCCCAAATGCAATGCAATGCACTCCAATGCAAACCAAACCCGACAGTGGGTGGCGCGATCACAGACCTCACAATCAACGCCAGTGCTGTAAAGTAATATCATCGAGTAGGGAACCGAGTAACGACAAGACAATAGTACCCTTTCGGTCTTCGTCACACTCGGAAATTACTATGTCCTCTTTGCGTCCTGTTTATGCAGTCTCAACACTCCAGTCACCAATCCACTCGAGATCTTTGTCGCCATTGGCGAAATCCCAGCCGACGATGACCTTGTTCTGACTACACGAGATGATTCTCCTGGCGTCGAATTGCAGCTTGAACACGCGATTCGATTCGCGATGGCCGCCGCCGCCGCCGCCGTTGGCATTGCCAGCTTGTCCGTGGTGGTGATGGTGATGACCATGGTGATGGTGTCCAGGAGCTGCGTTCGGGGCGTTGTTTGCGGGTCCTGCTTGTGGCGCTGGAGCAGCTTGGAGCGACGGCGGCGCGGGTGCGCCTTGGTTTGCAGGACCGGCTGCGGCTGGTTGTTGCAACGAATGAGTGGTGATCATGGTGCTGTGCATCACAGTGCCGTGGCCGGTGGGAATCGTACCATGTGTAGTCGTGACATGGTTGAGCGGTTGCTGGTGTTGCTGAGCTGACTGAATCTGCTGAGCAAGGTTGGCTTGAGATGCGTTGACAGCGGCGGCATGAGACTGCGATAGAGACTGATTGTGATTCTGCACGGTGGGTGGATTCTGCAGCATGGCGTTTACCTGGTTGAGTTGACTCTGCGCCTGTGCCATGAGGTGCTGGTTTGTCTGTTGGACGGCAGCAGCCGGTTGTCCCGGTGCGGTCTGTGCATTAATGTTGTGCAGATTCGCTGGCTGGACCACAGCGGTAGCCCGAACTCTGGTCGTTGCTGGGTGACTGAGAAGCATGCCTTGGTGAAGGCGCAAGCTAGGGTGCCAGTTGCCATCCTTGTTGCGCTTCCATACAATGACCGTCTCATCGTATGATCCCGATACGATCTTCGCCCACCTACTGCCACCTCCACCTGGAGGAACCTTTGTACCATACGCCAGCATGTGCTCCGGCAGCCAAGAGCCAGCATTGCGAGGTTGCCGGCGTCTTGAAGCTTCGGCGGGACGCATCCCTTCACCAAGTCGCCTGAGGAACTCTTCATCGACTCTCCTAGAGTCTTCTGCGAGCTCTTCTGAACTGATCTGCATGTCGCCGAAACGGGCTTGAACTGTACGCACAAGGTTACTGTGACCGTCTAAACAAGCGACCTCAGCCGAGGTCTCGAAATCGAAGATCCTCACAGAGTTATCCGACGACCCACTGACGATACGACGGCCGTCGAACTGCACACATGCGATGCCTTTAGTGTGACCAGTGTAGGAGCGCTTGAAGTTTTCTCCATGTATGTCCCAGGACTTGATGGTGCGATCTCCTGAAGCAGAGACTATGATGTCTCCTTGTATCTGTACCGCATTGACCGCCGCTTGATGCCCAGTCATGGTCTTGAGAAGTGAATACGGTTCCAGAATCGGTTGCTTTAATATCCGAGGGAAGATATCGACATCACGGCCGGCGTTGGGAACAATCGGATCATCGGAATCAATCGCATGGCGGTTCCAGATCTTGATCGTCTTATCCTTTGAACAGGTCACAAGATAGCGATCGTCGAAGCGAAGGTTCAGAACACTCTCGTTGTGCGCTTGCCATTTCTTCACAAGATGACCCGTCGAGAACTTCCAGACAACCACATAGTTATCACTGCCTCCACTGACAATGATATCATGCTTGTCGTCGGGTCTTTCATCGAATTGAAGACATAACACGCTAGCCTCGTGACCCTCCAAAGGCGGTACCTTCAAGCGATACGTGCTGAGGTCCCATATCCGGATGCTCTTATCGCGGGACCCTGAGACGACCCATGAGCCAGAGTGTTGAATGGTGTAGACGCATTCGCGGTGTCCTTCCTCGGGATGTTGAGGATGTGGCAGCTGGAACATCTTGTACTTGCCCAGATCCCAGTTTTTCTCAAGTCTCCTCCGCTGCTTGTACAAGTACGGCCAGCTAATTTGAGGCTCGGTAGACGCGCTGAACACGGGCGGCTGAACCCGAAGAGCATTGCTCTCCGCTGGGGCGTCTGTGTCCATGGAAGCCTCTGTAGTCAATCTCCTGGAGCGTGACTGTCCGGATCGTGTAAATCGAGCTGCGGGAGAAGGTGCCTCGAGCTCGACACCAGACATACTGCCACTGTCGTCGACATCTCCTTCCACGATATGGCCTTCTTTGGCAGTTGTTCGAGCCTGCGTACTCTCATTTTCGCTGTTGAATGCCTCGTCACGTACTCTCTTTCGGCTTTCCCTCCGCTCCAAGCTGGGAGCGGGGAGTTTGCCCATCCGCATGAAGCGCTCCGCAGCGCGACCTCCCCTCTTTCTGGCCAAGTCCTCGTGTCTGGTCATCCTACTCGTGTCCAGAATCCATCCCTCGCGGCCGAAACAGTCATGCCACAGACGCTCATCGTGAGATCGTTCTCGCCAAGGTCGCGAGACCAGTGATGCGGTGAGGATGTCCTTGGGCGGGAGATAGGAGAAGATTGACAGCACCAATTCGGTTGGCAGGTACGTGACGGGGTCAAAGTACACCAAGCCACCGATGGTGTTGTGTAGATCGAAGAGCAGAGCGGTTGGCAAGGTGTTGCAGACGTCTGCGACCAGCTTCAAACGCTTCGCGTTGGGCAGGCGGAGCAGCCCGGCTTTCAGCTTCCCGTAGTGCACGTCCTCCTCGTCGCCGTCGTCGGTGTCCAGCATTATGGAGTCGTCCGCATCGGGCTGTGAAGTAGTATCCGAAGCAGGCTGTGAATGGAAGCCTTCATCGGTTTGGTGCTGCTGCGCGCTCATTGTGGATGAACATTTGACAGCGCATCGGAGCACTGCAGAGGCTGTAGATTGTGGTCGCGAGGTGGTTCGAGGGGACACGGCTGCGGTGTAGATGTGGCGCTGGAGATGGTCCGCGTGAGATGCAGGCGATTCCTTTCTGGCGGGGAATGAATGGGTCGAGGAGAAGGTGAGGACGTTGCGCGACGCTCAAACGGTGTATGTAGCTAGTTGTTTATGTGAAGCGCGCATGTGATGACACGCCGGGAGAAGCAAGGCTCAATACATTAATACGATGATCATTCATCAAATGCCTCACCTACAGTACTGTCCTACTGTACTCAGTACTGCACATACGAGATGAACCCCACATGGGAAAGAAAGCTGGGGCCACGCGCCAAAACCAACGGCCGGGGCCGCGTCGCGTGAATGCGGGAGTGTGGCAATGTGGCGGCATTGTGGCGGAGAAAGACGGCTGTGCGATATCACGTGTGCGTGCACGATGGAACATGACATGACATGATTCATGGGCCACGAGACTCTCGATGGGCGGCCGATTGCTGGCCGAGTCAGGCGCGAAAGTGTGCTGCTGCTGCAGTGCGAGAGAAGATTTCACGTCACGAATCACGCCCGCTGTGGCCATTCACAAGTGTCGGAGTCGGCCAACGTTGAAACAAGCCTGAGGCAGGGGGTCATTGGTCTAACAAAGACACTAACTACATACACTTGCCACTTGCTGGCCAGTGCCGTATACTGTATGTACAGTACAGTACGGTGTTGTGTACTTGTACTGGACTGTACTGGACTGTACTGGACTGCACCGTACGGTAGCATTCTGTGTGCTATTGAGTATAGCACGTCCGTCACCAGGCGCAGCGACCTTGTGCTCAGCGGCGGCGTGCGACACTCCCGCCCGTGTTTGGTGCGTTCTTCATTCCTCCAGCTTTCCGCTGGAACCGTAAACCTTGCAAGCTCTCGAGCCGTCCCGATACTCAGGCTTCAGAGACACACTAGGACACTCCCTCCCTCCCTCCCTCCCTCTTCCTCAAGCCGCGCAGAGGCCCCTCGATTCACCACAAGCTGTCGCCATTTCCTCGACGACGAACACCACGACCACCACACCGCATCGACCTCATGCTATCGCCAATGACGTTCTAGGAACATGCAGGTCGCTTCGCCCCCCCTACCTTTGGACCAAGCCGCTTCATATCCTCTCCGCACAAACATGAACGGCGGCAGCGCGCCTGCTCCCCATGGCCCACCCAGTCTTGCTCACTCGCAAAGCCACACCTCCAGCAACTACTCCATCCAAACCCAGAACTCGAATCGAAGCAGCGACACGACCCAAGGCACCACCACCAGCACCCTCTTCTCCTCCAATGCGAGCACCCTGGTCGGCGCCCCTCCCATGCCCACGAATGCCTCCTTCAGCAGCCTCAATGGAGGCGGCGGACCCGCGCCCAGCAGCGACATGGTCATGCCAACCGACAACATCATGAACTCCGTCGCCGACGCGAGCAGCTCGTTATTCCAGATATGCGTGGCTCTTCGCCAGCGCCTGACGGGCGTCCCTGGTTTCCAAGAGTATCTGGAGGAAGTAGAAGAAGAGGCCGATGAGGACACCGACCCGGTCACGCTGCTATGGCGGACCTTCCGGCGCGGATACCCCCTCATGCTGTTGTACAATGCGCTGCGCCCGCAGCAGCCTTTGAACGCGCCGGCCGGCTTCAACGAGGAGAAGAAGGCCAAGGCGGCCACGTACAAGTTCATCCAGGCGTGCATCGCGGACTTGCACATACCCCAGGAGGAGCTCTTCATCATCACCGATCTATACGGAGACGATACCACAGGATTCGTCAAGGTCGCCAGAGTGGTCAACCGTGTCCTGGATTATTTGGTCGCGCAGAAGAAGGTCGAAGACGTGCGGCCAACGGCGTCCGACTTTATGGAGGCTGAGAAGGGAATGAAACGCACACAGCGACAGCACATTGTTTCCGAACTCGTCAGATCGGAACGGACATACGTACAGCATCTGGAGTTGCTGCAGGCGTTCAAACACCTGGTTGAGGAAAGAGGAGTCATCCCTGGCGATGCCGTCCACGACATTTTCCTCAATCTCAACGCCCTCCTGGACTTTCAGCGGCGTTTCTTGATCCGCGTGGAGCAGACCAATGCACAATCCGAGGACGAGCAGAACTGGGGCAAGCTTTTCCTTATGTACGAGGAGGCTTTCAAGGTATACGAGCCGTATATTGCAAACCAGAAGAAGTGCGAACGGACAGTCATTGCGGATTTTAACAAGCTCAAGGACGCCGGAGGGAGCATTGAAATGCGGCAGATGGTGGAGTCACCCACTGCTTTGCATTCATTCCTGATGAAGCCTTTCCAACGACTCACGAAATATCCATTGCTATTGGAACAGCTCCTGAAAAAGGGCGATCTGGACGAAGGCAGGAAGGACGATTTAAAGCGAGGAATGATTGCGGCTACGTCTATCCTCTCGGCATCAAATCTGGCAGTAGATCGCGAAGAAAAGGCAGAAGCAGTGCAAGAGTTGAAGATGCGCGTTGAGGATTGGAAGGGACATCGGATCGAAGGCTTCGGCGAACTATTACTCTACGGCACCTTCACAGTACTGAAGAGCGAGAATCTGGCTAACGGCAAGGACGCGGAACGTCAGGTAAGTGTTCGGCCAGTAAGTTGGGTTGACTACCTACTTACACGCGACTAGTACCACGTGTATTTGTTCGAGACGATTCTACTCTGCTGCAAGAACATCGACATCAACAAGCCCAAGAACAAGCTGTACGCGAAGAACCTGACCGACCCTAGAGGAAAGCCTAAGCTGCAACTGAAGGGTCGTATTTTCATGCAGAACGTGACTGATCTTGTGTCTTTGGCTAAACCAGGTATGGGTGACTATCACTTGTCTTGTCGTAGCAGTGGACGGGTATGTCGTGAACATGGCTGATGGTTGCGACTTTAGGCTCATACACATGTCAAATCTTCTGGAAGGGCGACCCAAGCATAGAGAACTTCATCATCAGGTTCACCACCGAAGAGACGCTTAAGAAGTGGACAAGGCAGATCGAGCATCAACGAAAACGATATCGAGAGTCCACCGCGCGCTCAAGGAACAGTGACGGCAGCAGGAATGGCGGGACGAGCGTAACCGAGTTCACTTACATGCAGAACCAGCCGGCGCTAGAGAATCCATATCAGGAGGAATTGAGTGAGGACGACGATGATGTGAGCACGTTGGCAAACAGCATGACCGGATGGTCAGACTCTGGCGCGTACCCGCCCCCCAGCTTCTCGCAGAGTCGCAACGGGAGCTATAGCTCTCTTCGTTCTCGAAGCACGACCGGCGATAGCTCACAAACAGCGGCAAGTGGATACAGCCGCCAAGCACCGTCGAGATTGCCCTCAAGTGTCAACCCCAGTCCTGCGGTACTCACTCTGCGAACACGGGAATCGCAACAAAGTGCCATGTCTCCAGGCGAACGGGCTGGCGACAGCTACTTCTCGCCCACGACCACGACTGCAGACTCACCAATGTCATCGCGGACCAGCGCCAGCTCTGGCATGTATCCATTCCCACGACAAGCATACACCCAGAACGGCTACTACGAGGAAGGCCATGGTCAGAGATTCACCGCCCCTGCTATGCCTCGCCCCCCGCCCACTGCGAACTCGACCAATGGCCACATGTCTTCCAATGGATATCCAGCACCAAGAGTCCCTTCTGGCCAATCGCGGTACCCACCCGTTGCTGCTATGCACAGTTCACAGCAGATGCCGAGCCAAAGAAGCAGATCCGCAAGTAGCCCGGACATCCACAACGGACAACGAGTGGTACCCAGGGCCGGAAGCCAGCCGCCTGTACCGGATATGCCCGCTGGCTATCAAAATATCAATCGAAGCCAGAGCAATTCACCGGCCCTGGCCAATGGCCTGCCGCCCAGAGTGTCGCCGCAGATGACCAGGGAGAGACAACATTCCGGTCAACAGGAAATGTCACCCACGGACTACGTGCAACGTCCAGGGATGACGCAGTACCACAGCTCCAGGACTGTCACACCAGTTTCCATCAATCACACCATGTCGCCGCCACCACCGATGGTGTCGCCTGTACCAGAAGGCGTCTCAACAGCTACGCCTGCGCAGCTTAAAGTGAAAGTCAACTGTCCTCTCGCAGGACAAAGTCTGACGCTCGTCGTGTCCACCACCATCTCTTACTCGCAGTTGAAGGACCGAATCGATGCGAAATTACAACGTTCCACCAACTTGACCCTCGGCGATAGGTATTCAAAAGGACCGGACGGCCAGGAGAGGATCCATGTCAAGCTCAAGTACCTCGACGATGACGACTATGTCAGTATCCAGTCCGATGAAGACGTCCAGACGGCTTTCGAAACCTGGAGAGAGCAGAAAGGCGAAGGAATTGGCGGCATGGGAGAGATCGAACTTTTCTGCCAGCGCTGAAAGAAACCCTGGCTTGTTTTTCTCGATTCTTCGGAATTTCAGACTTGTCTGGATGCAATCTTTGGTTCCGGAGCATTCGTGACGTACGCGTGATGCACAGATCCATGGACCAGGAGCCTTGCAACAATTTTGGTGATGCCGAAGTCAGCTACCCACCACAAGAGCCGTTTGGTCGGTTCTCGCTTTTCGTCGTATAAACAAGAAGCGCCGGCAAAGCGCCGCGAAACCTCGGCTATCTTGCGGAGGTAGCCCTTACTTACGGCCATACGGACAGACATACTGCTTTGGATCATCCCGAGCAACGTCGCACGAGTAGTCGGACCAATTAAATTGAGCCCTATTGGGCCGTTTCGGTCATACGAGGTCGCGAATGAGGATATGGCTAAGGACAGTTGGGACTGCTGATGTAACACGACATATTGCTAGCCCAGCCTGAATCGGCCTTCGCGAAGGTGCATTGAGTGCAGAGATGGGAAGGGACAACCTCTCTGTACGACCGTGATGAGATCGACTTTTTTCTTCTGGCTAGTGATTGCTCCAATGCAAGAAATGATATCCGATGGCGCTCGACCGACATGTGGTCTCGAAGGACTAGAGCAAATGGCGTCGTGGGAAATTGATCATGTGAGAAGAACGGCATTGGCACAGGGATGGATGAGTGCGTTTGGAATGGCGGCGGGGTGTTGTGCAAAGCGAGCGAGATACCTTATTGTTCACTTTTACTTTACTGTAAGGACCTTCGGAAGCCACACAAAACGGAGGATTCGTTTTGTGAACAATTCTTCTATGCTGTGTAACTTTTCCCCCATCCTATCCTCCACGACAGAATTCTCAATAGCACTTAGCACTTACCACTCCGCACACCTCAAACCAGCCTAGACCAAGTCATGTTCCCACCAGCATCCTAATCAATTGAGAGCTTACCTTACCATCCTCCCTGCTCCTTCTACTCCTCGTCCTCGTCGAGGTAAAGGGCGGAGATGCAAATCAAAGACCAAAGACCAAGGGGGGAACCTCCCTTGATTCAACTCTCAACCGCATCGTATCGCATCGTATGCTCTCGATCGATCACGAAAGGGATCGAGTTGTGGACATTTCAGCTGTCGTTGGTTTCGAAGAGGATTGTTGCCCAAGTTGGGGGGGGGGGGCGTGGGTTGATGGGTTCTCATTTCGGGACAGGGAGGTTTCTGGTTTGGCGCCAGAGGATGAAGATGCGGGTAAGACAGCCCCAGTAGAGTTGGATGTGCTGGAAGTCTTCGCCGTAGTGGCTGAATTGTTTTTAGTGCACTTTGTGGAGGTGTTTGTGCCATTTTGAGGAGGGGCTGTTGATGCTGGCTGCGGCGGCGAGTTGGGTTTGAGACGCCGTAGTGCCTACTGTAAGCATGGAGAGAGGCAAAGGTGAGAGTGGCACGTGATTTTATGGCAGGTGAGGTTCAATGTCTAGTGAGACTCTCTTATATTGGGTTGCTCTCCACTTGGATAAGTTCTCGATATTGTGGCTTTGACCTTTGTGTCAATAAGCTTGGTGCGAGGAGTTTCCACCTTCAGCGTTTATGTTGTACAAAATGCGTATGTTAATGCTCTTTTGTGAGGCCACTTTTCTAGTCATCGTGCCGTCAATGCTGCTTGGATACAAAATCGATTGGCCTGCGGCGCCTGGCCTGATTCCCAAAGCAATGGATTTTACTTGATCTTGCTGGTACGCATTTATCCAGCGATAACTGCAGTGATACACAAGAGAGCTTCGTGCCTCGAGGTCCGCTGGGGCGCAAGTGTCAAGCGCGTCTTGTAGCGGCTGCTGAACCGAATGGGAAAAGTCCATAGCGGTCGAGAATCTCGTACAGTCTTTGCCCAAATGTAGAGAGACTAACGTCAACCCGTTGAAATCCCACGGTTTTGCTTGCATACACTGGCCTGTGAGTCCATGGTGAGCACTGAAGCAAGCCGTAAGGTCATATAGAGTTTCGTCGTGCACTTAGCGTCGAGCCATGGTCCTGTTGAGTGGAAAGATTGCAGCCAGGAAGCGTTCAGTGTGAGCCCCCTAAGCTGTTCATCTTCATGCCAACCCACTGGTGACCAATGCGTTGGAAGACGGTCACAAGCAGACCAGGCCTGACCAGCCCAGAGTGGGCCCGTTGATTTCCACGCCGATGGAACAAATTGCCCGGCTTCGACTATCGAATCAGAGTATATTAGATATTGCCGAAAGTGCACTTCCTTGTCGAGAGACCAGCGCTCTACTCGATACGCCCAGTGGAGGTACTCCGTACTAACGTAGCTCCCGTTGAAACCGATGTTTGCTACCAGTGCATAAGATCCAGACTCCGGCAAACGAATCAGGAAGCAACTTGTTCTCACCTAGATATTCTCCGAGAATGATGCTTGTGCGACGATCCAATAAGGTAGCCTCGCATCTGAAGTTGTCTGCTAAGCTTGACCATGGGTAGGAATTTGCTGCGAAGTTACGATTACTCACGGCAAGTGCTAGGTCGTTGATGATGGTGGTGAGCTTAGTCTAGATTTTATCTTCTCTAATGTGTGTCATGTTGATGATTTTGCCAATGTAAGGGTAATGTGGTGTAATACGAGATGTTGGTGCGTCCTTACAAGCAAGGCCGTGCAGTATCCTGCAGCTATCAAGAGCTGGCCGAACAATTATTGTTTCGAGACTGATTAAGGCGCTTCGTATACCTGAATGCGAATACGCTAACAGCTTGCATGGCCAAGACGTTAAAGTCTTTCAGGTCAAAACCCTTGCATTTTGACCTCCAGGAGTTCTGTTTTGCAGGTTAGAGCGCTCGAGATAAACACAGCCACAAGCAGAGATTTCCAAGAGCGCGCGATATGCGCAGATCTGTTCAGATTGAGGTAGCTTAGCAGATAGTTCTAAGCTCTGACATTCGTTCAAGGCGGGGATTGACAGCCTTGAAAGTGGAGAAGTGCTCGATATGGCTAGTTCTGCAAAATTCGTGCCTGTCCATTGATTTGAACGAAGGAAGTTTCCGTTCTCGTAGTACCTACTTGAGGAAGCTACCATTAGTCTTTGCCAGAATATCGTCGTAGTACGGCTGGAATGCAAGCCATCCCTTCTCCGGCTTGCCGACTTGATCAAAGCTGAATCTGGCCTCCTCGTCATGAATGAAAGTCTTCTTGTGACCGCTGCCTTGAGCTGCAGCATCGACGAGCAGCTGAGCTTGGCAAGTCTAGATAGCATGAAGCGTCAGTAACGAACTCGGCGTACTTCAGTGGCACCTACCTTATCCAAGCTAATGAACCAAAACGCCGCCGCATCGACCGTCTCGCTCACAGTCAGCAGCCCATGGTTCTGCAGGATAATTGCTTTGCCACCTCCCAAATGCTCCGCAATCCTCCTTCCCTCCTCCCGATCAAATACGACACCACCAAACTGCGGGTAGACAGCGTGATCCTTGTAGAACCGAAGACTGTCTTGCGTGATCATATCCAACTCTCTACCAAAAACTGAAAAAGCCTTGCCGTACACGCTATGGGCATGACACGCAGCATGGACATCCGGCCTGGCTTTATGGATCTCTGAGTGAATGGCGAACGCAGCAGCATTGATCGGCTCGTCTCCAAGGACGATCTCACCCTCCTCGTTGACGAGAACGAGGTCCGAGACGCTGATTTGGGAGAAGTGCATGCTCAATGGATTGAGCCAGAAATGGTCCGTCAAGATGGGATCTCTCACAGAGATGTGCCCCGCTACACCTTCATCGAATCCACGTTCTGCGAAGATACGGTATGCCGCTGCGAGGTGCTGTTTCCTGTAGAGACGCTCCTGTTCTGGGGAGTCGAATTTGGGATATGAGCGGATCTTGAGAGGCCTTCCATCTTTCGTTCGGCCGAGAGCGCCAACGCTGGCGTTGGACTTGGTCTCTGCGGCTGTGACGGTTGCTGAAGGAGCCATGATGATGGTGTTTGATGGCTTCTTGTTTTTGGCGGGATGTTGCACATATGTGCGAGCGGATCGCGAGTTTGTCGTTGCTGTGGCCAGATAAAGTGGCGAATGTCGAGCTCGTCAGCGGGGTAGGATCGGCCGAGTCTGTCGAGTTGGACACGGAAGGCAGAGGTTCTTGCTATGGTGCAATGCTTCAATTGGCGGTTTCGAGGTCCAGCTGCAGGTACACCGTTACCTACTCCTCGACGGACCATCGTGCCGAGAGCGGAAGAGACGGATATGTGTCGGATAAGCATTCGACGCCCTGCCGACCGTGGTCTGGTTTGGTTAGCTTACATCATGTCAGAAAAGGAGATGGTGTAAGGTGTGCTCATAATATTCTAATGTGTGTAAGGGGAAATGGAAGTCCTGTGCCATCTATCCAGGCGTAGAACACAGCACGTTGGCACAGCACGTGTCACGATCGTTGGGCGAGTCCGACAACTGATTAGATCGCAGCATAACACGTTATTATGCCTTGCACATGACGCCAACTCCACGCTTCAACGCTTCCACATTATTCCTCCGCATCAACCATCACCAACATCAACCCCAAGATCCGCCTCTACAGCCTGAATCAACTTGCTCTTCGGCCTCATCGGCAACGGCTTCCACTTCATCTTCTCAAAGTCTCGATCACTCTCAATGACACTGATCAAACTATCAACTCGATCCTGCTCCTCCCTCTCGCCACCCTTGCTATACCTCTCGTCATCGTCGACACCAATGGCATCAAGCAAGCTCTCGCAATCAATACTGCCCATCCTCTTCTGCTCAACATCCACCCGCGCCAAATAACTCGCAAACAACGCATCCGTACTACTCAGCCTAGCAGCGTTGTACACATAACTCCGCCTCTTCATGCACCGATCAAAAGGCGTAAGTCTGCTCCCCTCTCTCGCGAAAGCTTCCAACCTCAGCGCGGTCGGCGCCTCCGGCTCAAGTTCCACGTGATCTTTAAACAACGACATCGCCCGGGCACTCACACGGTTGAGAATTACGAATTCTCCCTCCCTTCTCCCATCAACTTCCACCTCCAACCTGCTCATCATCCTATCGACCCTAAAGATCAGCGCGTTGGGTCCCATAGCGCTTGTCCGGATTCTATAGATTGCAATCTTCTCGTCGTCCCCAGCACTTCTTTTCCTGGCCTTGGCCCATTCCAGCGCCTCGCAGTAGTCCTCGAATATGGAGATGAAGTAACTGTCCGCCCGCGAATACCCCCACTTCAAATGCCTGCTCAGCGCAGCACGAAGTTCGTACAAACTCTTTGGGACTCGATCAGAGAGCTTCGCGACGAGATCGCAGCCTTCGTCGAAAGAGGCTTGACTATCTGCGTGTTGGACCCTCCATAGAGTTGGTGGAAGTTTCGTGCAGCGGAGGGAGTTCAGAAAATCAAGAGGGCAGGCATCCATATGTTCGATGTCGGAGAGGTACCGGTGAGGGTTCTTGGAAGCCTGTGCGTTGTGAGTATCAACCTTTGGTTGGTAGGTTAATAGGGTCTCGAGTCAATGTGGGAGATGGGAGGGTACGTGAGTAGTGGACTGGAGGCGGAAAAGCGTGGTAGAACGGGCGTGCTTACTCTCTTGTGCAGATGAAACATGTCGAGTAACATGCTGGGCTCATCTTGGGCGAGGTCGCAAAAGGATGTGTGTGGGTGGTTTCGGATGTGAAACGTGAGATGCGTGAGATGACACGGGGTACAGGCAGTTGTTGATAAGAGGTGATGGGGCGTGATGGAAGTGTAAAGCCCCTCGTGGACCATGTTGTGAGCTGGTGAAGCCGAGCTTGGGATGCGTGCGAGGTTGGTTTCGATGGGAGTTGACCGAGTACGATCGTGCAAAGGTGTTGAAATCTGTTGGGACGATGCCTCCTCCTTCTACTTGCTGCTTCCGCGTCGAGGCATAGATGCAGTATTGTACAATACAGGGACTTCCTCCAGTGCCATGATATCCCTCTCGTCCCTTGCCTATACCGTAGCGCATATCGCATTGCGTAGCTTACTTGAAGCGCTTCTCCGCGGCCTTCCAGTTGATGACATCCCAGATCGCGCTGAAGTATTCCGCCTTGCGATTTTGGTATTGGAGGTAGTATGCGTGCTCCCAAGCGTCAATGCCAAGGATGGGTCGGAATTGTCCAACAACTGGGTCCTGGTTTGCGTACGTCTTGACCTGAATAGCGCCGGTGTTCACATCTTGTACCAGCCATGCCCAGCCAGAGCCTTGAATGCCTGCGAGGGCAGTGTTTACTTGCGACTTGAGGTTGTCGAGCGAGCCGAAGTGCGAATCGATGGACTTGGCGAGAGCGCCGCTTGGAGGCTCGCCGCCGCCCTGGTTCTTTGGCGCGAGGTTCTCCCAGAAGAGTGTGTGGTTTGTGTGGCCGCCTATAGACAAGGTTATCAATACACAGCTCCTCGGGTATTGGTCATGGCCTGCATGCATATATGCGCCAGGCTTACCTCCGTGGAAGTTGATCAATGGCTGGATCGCAATTTGCTGCTGGATGTCGCCCTTCTGCTGCGCCTCTTGGAGCTTCTCAATCTGGGTGTTGTAGGAGGTCACGTATGTGTTGTGGTGCTTCGAGTGGTGGAGCTCCATGATCTGGCCAGAAATGGCCGGCTCGAGGGCGCCATAGTCGTCTGCGAATGCCAATGTCAGTTTCGTTCCACGCCTGCCTAGTCATGGGCAGCCGCAACATACACGGCAGATCCGGCAGTGTAGCTTTTCCACGTGTGAAGGTCGTGTTCGCAAGGGCAGCTCGCTTGGTGGTGGACGAAGCAGCTGATCGAGCCACGGAGCGCAGGGCGCTTTGGCGAAGGAGTGTGCTCGACATTGTGGTGATTGGCGGTAGAATTGGAATGCAGAGGAAATGTTTCAGCTATGTATCGTCCTCGAAGACTGACGAAGATCGAAGAGCAAGAGGAGCTTTGACAACATCACGTCACAGTCGCGCCTCAAGCTTCGGACGGAGGGCATCGCCGATGATCCGGATGCATATGTCGAAATGGAGCTAAACAAAAGTCCGTATCCTGAGGCGCCCTCTCGTACTTGATGGTGGTGAGATGTTCTCTTCGCAGTCTTTGCTAACGAAGAGCGCTGTGTTTAGGTCGACGGTTAGTGCCGTTGACCTCAGCCCAGCATCTCAAGTCACGAAATCGAAAGCGAAGTCAACAAGGTGGAACGGGTCAGGACATGCCACCAAGTCCTGCTGAAATGGACAAGGTTGCCCTGCCATGGCTTTGAATGCTATGCTGGATAGTACAATGTATATTGAGACTGCTATACAGGCGGATTGTGGCTCTATGGCTTCGAAGCATGCTCCACTCCCCGAGGCATGGCTCAGACCGCGAGAAGGACCGCCACTTGCATGCTGCATGCCTGATAGGGATGGATGGCTCCAGTTATCGTTTACTTTAGCTGGCGGAAAAGCTTGGGTGCCGCGCATTGTGCAGCGCAGTGCATCATATGGAAATCTGCATCGCCCGTCAGCTTTCAACTCACACCTCAGCCGCACAGATGCAGTGATGTGCCCGGCAGCAGTGGCGGCTGTGTACTCACACTCCTCAACGCAGTCCTCATTGGCCTTGCCGTGGGTCTCTTCCTGGTGCTTCACGCGCTCGGCGCACTCATCATAGTGGTGCTTCAGTGGTGCGCACTCCTTTGTCTTTAAGCAGTCCTCCTCGATCTTTGGCTTGGGGTCCTCTGGCTCATCTTCCTCCTCCTCCTCCTCCTCCTCCTCCTCTTCCTCTTCCTCATGGTCCCCTCCCTCATCACCACCATCCTCGCCAGCTTCTTCGCTCTCGTCTGCGCACGACCCGGTCAGCATGCTAATCTCTCCATCTCATACAGAGACTCCGTTGTATTGTCTTGCTGTCCTTACCTTCACCGCCCTCATTGCTCTCTTCTTTCTCCTCGCCGCCGTCGGAACTGTCGTCGCCGCCTGCCGGGTGCTCGCGTTAGCAAAATTTCTCATGTCTACAAGGGCCGCGCATGGTCTACGCAGCACGATATTGCCATCACTGAATTGTGCTGCTGTCTCTGACTTTTTGTCGATGAATGGTCCTTACCGTCGTCGTTTTGCGGCTCCTCGGCGTGAGTCTCCTGCACGCTCAGTGCCTCGTAGAGGTCGGTGACATAGTCCCAAATACCCATCGTGCCGGTAGATGGGATGTTATATTGCCAATGGCTGGTCGAGCGAGTGTTGTCGTAGCTGGCGATGTTTCAAGCTCGATGGCAGGAGATTCTGTGAATCTGCAGCGCGGAACAACATGGGCCTATGCTTCCGAAGTCAGCGGAGGAAGGAGCGACCTCATTGGTCCATCATCCCGGACGCAATGACTGCGACCTCTGGTGTCTGTTCCTACACTTCACAAGATCGTTAAATACATCGGTATCTGCACTTATGATCGACACTTCTGCTCGTTCTGAAGGAGTGACCATCTCCATGCTCTCCAGTGGGCTTTCATAATCCTAGACAACATAGTCGCACAGAATGGCTAGCTGCATGCGATGTGTAAGGATGCTAAGCTGTACATATTATCGACGCGCCGACCACTTCTCCTCTGTGAAGCTCGTTATAGCCAAAGAAAGCCAGGAGCAGGCGAGTCATCGGTTCTGGCAGACGGTGGGTTCACGATTCAGATTGCCGACTGTAAGGTCACACTGCTACAAGGTACAGAGCGGCAAAGGTCAGAAGTGTGAACGCTGGTCGCTGCAGACCTACGAGGCTTTTGCCAATAAAGCTGAAAAGTTGAACGCCGATGTGACTTTCGCCAAGCAACTGATGGATGATGTCTTTCGCCAAGCAACTGATGGATGATGTCTTTCGGCGCGCTATACTGGTCGCTACACGGTATGGAAGGAGCTCCAACAAGTCCGGTGTGAGTACGACGGAGATTGCCGAGGGTCTTGCGAGGTTATGTTGGTATACGACGCTGTTCATATAGCATTGTTGGCATTGTCATTGACTTCGTGGAGTGCCTTGGTCCAGAATCAGATAAGTACTCGAAGGGTCGTGGAGGGAACGAAGGATCAACAGCATAAGGTTCGATGTCATAATCGGCAATTGAGGCATTCAAATGGCGTTCCGTACTCAATACACGACGGGCACAAGACGTCGTCCCATGAGCAGCTATAGGTCGCGCTCCAGTGTTTCATCCTTCCGCCTATGCTAAGCTGTCCCTCTAGCCGTGTGTTCACGCGCAGCTGTTCCCTCATGCTCCTCACACCTTCCTCTGTTCGTCAAAGTAAGCGCACCCTGGCCGGCCAGCATTTGTCGATCGAAAGGCAACGCCTGAGAAGCGCGGTTGGGAGCTTCACAGAAACGCTTGTGCTTTGGCCAGTGCTCCTTCTGGCAGTTCTTGGATCAGCAGGAGCGCTTCTTGCACTTGCCACACTTCAGCAAAACCTGCCCATCCCTTCGAGTCGACGCCGCATTCCCCGCAGACAGAGTCCTTCTACTTGCCGTCGGGGTGACCCAACGCGAACATTTCGGGGGTGTAGGGGTCGAAGGACAGCTTTCTGATGGGCTTTACCTTCTCCTCAGCGGATGCGGTCGATAGCATGAGCATTCTATTCTGATGAGCGATTTGGTGCATCCTCTTCGAACACTTTCGACGGAGTAATACCGTCTTTCTCCAGCTTGCGAATTAGCCCATGGACATCTGACGGACGCAGCAACTTCTTCTCGTCGGACAATCAGCCGCCATCCGGCAAAGCGTTCACCTCCTTCTGCACCCTCCTAGCCCGGTTTCTCAACAAATTCTTGCCCATATCTGCTGCAGTACCGTATCTCACGAGCGTGGCGAGCGCTCGAAGCAGCTTCTGACTCCACGCAATGCAATCCGGGCTTTCGTACTTCGTGCCCTTCCAGTAGCGCGGGTGCAGTCTCTCAGGCAGAACCTGTCTGAAGTCGCCGCCCAAACTCCTCTCAGCCTGCTTGATGGCCTGTATCTTCTGCTCCAGCTTCGCTGGGCATCGTATTGGCTGCTTCCCCAATTCCCTGCGCATAGCCTGACTCATCGCTACAGAGCCAACCTGGCTGACGACTGCGTCACCAATACTCGATGCACTGGCCCCATAACTACCCGATGCCGGACTCTCTCCGGCACTACGGTACTTTGACTGGCCCCTGACGAGTAATCGGTGTCCTCGATTATGTCGTCCATGCCTACACGCATTTTGTGGGGATCTGAAGCATCCTGTGGCGTCGGGATACTTACTGTTATCTGAATCAGAGGCAGACCCTGAATCCTGGATTCTCTTCGACGGGACAGGTCAGCTTGGGAGGAGTAACATATTTAATGTAGACGGCGTGTGAATCTGACCACGAGACATCCTCCTAGGTGCGCGCTTCGGCGCTTTCACTGGCTTAATCGGGGCGGCTGACACGATCTTGTGCCTTGGCAAAGCCTTCCGCTGGTTCTGTGGGATTTTAGGTGGGCCCACACTCTGGCGGGAACCCTCGGACTCACCTTATCCTTAGACTTCCTGCGAGGATCTGAGCCGATGACACCGCTCATGCCTCTTGTTGGGAAGACCGATTCTTCTTGTGGGACGGGGGCCGATTCCGCAACAAAGCCAATATTCAAGTCCCGTCGCACACGATTGACATATTCTGTGTTCGTCTCCGAAGCAGCTCCGATCTGCGTTGTGGTATCGCGCATATCCCCAGAGTTCCTGTTGACGACTTGCATAGCAGCCTTAACTGCATGAGCTTGGATCCCGGCGCCATGGCGAAAATTTTGAGCGGACAGAGATATGATATGGGTCTGTTATGATTTGTGAGGCTCGAGTCAGGCTTAATTCTCCGCTATGTGACACTGTGTGTTCCGCCGCACTGGCCGCGACTTACCGTGCCACCAAGTCTGAGCTGCGTTGATCTTGCGACGTACCTCGGCGGATCCAGTCGAGAGAAAGCCGGAAGCGAGATGCTTTCGGATGGCAATTGGGCTGGAGCAGAGGGTGGCGGAGCAGCTGTACTGAGCGCTGCGACTGTTGTTCCGTTCGTTGGCGGCCGCAGCCGGGGACTTGATCACAGTGAATGTGAAGCTCTCCTCGAGTGTGCGGCAGGTAAAGATGATGTTGATGATTGATGCTGTGTCGCCCGTCTATCATGCGTGAAGCCGTGTGACGGTGAAGGCGACGCTTATGTTGACTGGGCAAAAGCAACGATTGGAGCCGGTGGGGCTAAATCTGCAGGCAACAATGGCGGATATGTCAGGGTATTTGCGGCAAAACTGTGCAGGGATGGCACATGGTGCGGATAAAGCGAGCTATATTATGCTCGCAAAGGCACGAGAGTGGAGACAAATGGATGCGCTTCAGAGCAGCTTGTGAGCGGGAAATGACCAGAGAGCGAGGGGAAAGCGAATCGAATTGCACCAGCCATCTGTAGATGACGCGATCCGACAGACTCAGTCCGTGCTGTTGATCGGGACACTCGTAGCCTTGATCAGAGATGCAAAATACTAAAAGCCTTGCATCTTGGCAGTCATATGTCCAGATTCACGGAAGGCTGTCTTGAAATCGACCTTGAGGAGACAGAGAAAGACCACATAGTATCCCGTAGATCCTTTGGTACGAATGAGATCTAAAACCGTGTCACTGATAGTCTTTCGCATGGGAGTCCAAGGTCAACATTCTTGTACCAATCAGTGACTTACAGTCACTAGGCGCTGTCGGGCGCCCTTTAGCTCTGCCACCCCCAGATCTGGATGCTGCAGCCTTCTCCACGTCTGTTTCCGAGGCTCGTGGACTGAGACTTTCCTGAGAGCCTCGATTCGGTCCAGAATAGAAGGTAATACCCTTACCGAGTTCAGCGGCCAGAACAGAGATGGATGTTACCCATATCCCGACAAAGGCTAGCGACTGCAAACATCACACAATTGTTACCGTTCCTGCCCACCGAACACCAGTGTTATCGTCACTGGTACGATCAAAATCTTCGCCGCAACAATACGGGCACAGACATCTTGCCGTCTGGACTTGATGTCCGAGCGCGCCGTCCAACTCCCAGCGCTCGACTGGAAGGGCAACTGTGAGCCGTGTTTGCAGCATTCCTGACGTGTCAAACGTCGTGTTTTCATCGCAGCCGTGGCATATCAGGCCGATATCTTTGTGAATCTGTCAAAACAATCCTTCCGCCCTGTTAACCCAAATTCGTGTCGGTTCTGCCCCGCGAAGGATAGTGTTGAGCGCTTGAGATGTTGTTTTCTCCTTTGAATATCCAGATGTCCAATATGGCGACTACGCACTGTGCTAACGAAGCTCTACTCATGAGCCCTAACATTCCGCGTCAGCAGGGTGGAAAGTCGCTCGAAGCGCCGATGCGAGGAAAGGGTAGACGTCGACGCTCATGCGGGGACTCCCGCGACCGCCGAACTTCATCTTGTCCCTTCAACTTCCACGTCCACACCTGAAGCCTATGCGCTGTGCATTGCAATGCCCCATTTTGATTCTCTATGCTCTACAGCTGTCATAGAGACATGCTTTCTGTGTAGCGTCTGGGCCTGTACGTGAGGATCGCGAACGCAGAGATACTCATGAAGGCGGCTACCCCTCGCCAATACGAGCCGCAGACCGGGGAGAAGATGCCATTGTCGAACACCACATGGCCGATGGCGCACTTTAGATCCTGAGTCGCGGTGCAAGAATATACCGCTAGCTTCGAAGCCTTCATGTAAAGGGAGCATTGCTTCCATCTCCACTTACGGCTCGATTTTCTAGGGTTGCTATATCACTGTCACCGAGACCCACGAAACATTTCGATCGATCCCGACGATACCAATACCATGGTCGCTGAGCTTTCGTGATTCTAAGGATGTCATGGATAGGTCCTGAATCAAGCTCAGGTTGTCTCGTCCTTATTTGGAGTTTGACGCCGCGACAAAGCTGGAAAAGCACCTGCTGCCGTTACCGTCGCACTGAATCCTTGATATCTACGCTGGCCATACCTAATTGAAGTTGATAGAGCAGGGCGCCATGGAAGAGCCGCGAAAAGAGCGCAGATCATAACGGTCGCGCGGGCAGGGTAGATGTCTTCCAACGGTGATGCATTATGTCGGGCTATAAGCGGCGTGAGCCGGCGAGGGGCATGAAGCTATATAATACGGTCTCGATTTCCTACCCTCATTGGTGGAGTGGCTCAGTTGTAACAACTAAGTTACACAGAACCATAGTAGGGCGGGGGGGGGCGGGGAGGGATGGGGGTTGCGCCAGCTCAGGGTCTGTCGTTCGACTCCAGGTCTGATCAGCCTGTTCCTGCTTTGATATCTTGGGGGCTTTCGAATCGACTCTTGCGACTCGAATGTGGATATTCACATTGCCTGTTTGTTAGCTTGGGAAGATTCATCAATGTTGGGAAATCGTCCGGTAATGAAAGCAAGCTCGGTTGAACGACTCGAGAAGTAGTACAACCCCTAAACAAAGTAGGAGACGTCCTACGATCTTGGGGTTTGCCCTTTTTTTGGTCTTTGCCATTATTGGTTTTGATCATCGCGCTGTCTACCTATACGCTAGCGTGATGCTTGACATCTTTTTGCGCAAGTTGAGTTTTTGCACTCTATAAACATGCAATGCTAGTAGTAACACCTGCCACCATTAGCACAAACACCTCTGACGCAAGTCGCACAGAGAGCCCGAGCCCGAGACTCTATCGTAGGTTTTGACAGCGTCGGTGAGTCCTTTTTGCTACTCTACACACACAACGCGTCGTCTGCCACCATTCCACCATGGTGAGACGCAGACCGAACATCCATTCTTATGAGCAAACAGAATCTTCCACTACCCCCTCGCGCAACAACAAGGGTCTTCACCTCATACCAAAACATCTTCGCTTCACTGTTTAGCTAATACTTATCGGCAGTCGTCACATACACTGGCGGCAAATTCTTCAGATGCGTGTTCCCGGCATGCATGGCGTACATTGAGCGATGCTCTCGACCATTGAGGCAGAAGAGGTCGCAGGCGATACGGACATATCCGCGACAATACTGTCACTATAGATGTTTCGGATGATCTCGATTCCCCTGTCCCATTAACGGTGCTCATGAGCCGACGGAGGATAGAAACTGTGGTCGTACATTGACCATATACGAGACATTTCTGTACTCAACCATTCCTCTGAAACCAACCCTACTCGACGCCTCAAGCCCCCCATCCAAAAAGCAAAAGTGGTATCGTCCTAACTCCAAATCACGCCTCGCCGCCCATCCGATCCGATCCGATCCCAGCCCAAGCCCGAAACAGCTCTCATCAATATCTCTGCGCAACGCCAATAGCAGGAAACCTCGGCGCCATCTGGTGGCTCCCCGGAAACCCCTCGGCTTTCGCCTGCAATTTGACTCGCTCCATGAGTCGACTCGCAGGTAGACTCGGCGCTTGCATTTTCTTGATCATCTGGATTCGTTCATCGTCGTCAAAGGCGTGTAAGTTGTAGTGTTGCTTGATCAGAAGCTGAGCTTCGGGTGTGGATGCTGCGTACACTTTGTGCGCGCAGCCGTCGAGAGCGCAGATCCAGGTGTCTTCTTGGATGGGGTCGAGGTGGTTCAGTGGGCGGATAGGCACGTCGATGAGATTTGGTGTCGCGTCGGATGTGGATGTGTCGTCTGCTGCGTCGGAGTTGGAGGGTGAGGTTGGGATGTCGATGCCTTCGTCTACGTGTTGCCTGCTGTTACGCCGCTTCGATGAAGATCTGGTTTCGTTCTCCTCTGCAAGTCTTCTCTTCCCTGTTGGAGAAGGTGGAAGTTCTTCATCATCGTCGTCCTCTCCTCCGGATGTTGGTCTCTTGCCGCCTTTGCGCGCTGTGCTTTTAGGTGCTTTGCTCGGCCTCGGTCGTAGCGATGATTTGTTCTTTCGTGCACGCAATCTCGTCTCTACATCACTGTCGTCGTCCTTTGATGGTGTGACAACACCGTCCATCTCTTCTGAATCGACTTCCATTTCTAGTCCGGCCTCCGAAGTGGCCCTTGTCCGTCTTGATGTCGATTTGATGCCCTTCTCCGCGGTCTTGGATTTTGTCTTAACGTTGCTCGCGGCCGAAGCAGCGTCTGCGCTGCCGTCCAGCGAGATGACTCCGACGGTCTCTTTGGCCTTATTCAGTGGATTACCTCGCCATTGACGCGTGCTGCTTGCTGTAGATGTGGTGTCGATCGAGCCTCGCCTTGTGCTCCGCGCCTTTGCTGTGGGCGCCTTGATCTTCGAGGAGTCGTTGGTGTCGACCGATGCTTGCCATAGACTCCTAGCTCTTGACTTCTGCGATTCGCCCTTCGCTGGCCGCGGCGTCTGTCTCTGCTTCATCTCTGCCCAGGTTTCTGGAAACTTGGCGAACAGATGCTTGTACAGGGGGTATTTGCTCCAGCTGAGCCCTTCTTTGCCGGCGATCATGCTCGATATCAGGAAGTCCTTGTATTCGTAGATTTTGTCTGCGCCTTCTGAGGCATCCTCGGAGCCCAGCTCTTCTGCAGCGTACTTTGCGAACAGCTCCTGCGCTGAGTAATCTGGCATTGTTCTTGCGTTCTTACCTTTACCCTCCTTCCGATCTTCTCGGTATGCATCGGCGACAAAGTAGAGCACGTTCACTGCATCGACCATGTCCTTGTGCATGGCCTTATATTTCCTCGCGGGTTTGATGGTATACCACCCAGCCTTTCCTGCCGCCCAAATCGCGATACTGCCGTCGCCGTACTGGCCATATGAGAAAGTGTACACGTCTTCGAGGATGATGGTGACGCGCTTCTTGGTGGGCGGCCCTGATGTATCGCGTTGCACGTAGAGATGCGCGTCTTCCTCGTCCAACGGCTCCAGCTGGCCCACGACTGTCAAGGGATAGCCCTCGGCTGCTTCCAACAGATTCGTCGTCGCCTCAGGATCATCAGGAAGATGGACGTGGACATTGCTCAGCATGAACTCGGGCCATTGGTCGGTGTCTTCAATGGACGGATGGCGGGGTTTGAGGATCTCGCTTTCTAGCGACATGGTCGTCGTTGGCTATGTTCTAGGGATCTTGGGACCGTATCGATCGAGTCGTGCGACCATCTCTATCTGGCTGTCGTACGTAGTGATAAGGGTCGCCGTGAATGCCTGCACTCTATGGAAGCTGGAGACGGACACGCTCTCGCGCCTGCTGAACCAGGATTCGCGACCGACATCCATCCGGCGCGCGTTCGGCCGCTCCGACCCGCCCTGCCGATCAGCCCAGATATGTATATTGTCCCAAGCATGTGAAGTTCTGCCATTGCTTCACTTTACTTTGGTCCGCTGCAATTCATGGGGCTCCTTAAAGGGCGCCTTATCAGACCAGCTTTCCGGCGCTCTTTACACATCATCTATTCTTCAAAACCATCACCACCAGCGTCGATACCAAGCCCATCCACCATGGCCTCATCAGGCCCAATCGTTGAGGGCGTCTTCGGTACAGAGGTTCTACTCCTCTACCATAATAAAGCTCCGGCCCACTAACACATGTCTCACAGCAATCAACAAGCCGCCCGCCATAAGCTCAGCCCAAGTCATTCGCGACGTGCAAGAACACTTCAACCCATCCAAGCTTTTCCGACCCTGGCTCCAACGCGAACAGTCCAAACGCGATGCCGAGAAGCACAACCAGAAGAACAAGCGTAAGTGGCGCGGGAGACGTGAGACCTCTGTCAAGATGGGACATGGCGGGACGCTAGATCCAATGGCAACTGGTGTGCTTATACTGGGCGTCGGCAGCGGGACGAAAGACCTGGGCCACTTCTCTACCGAATGCACCAAGAGCTATGAAGCAGTCGTCCTGTTTGGCGCGGCGACTGATACGTACGATACGGAAGGTAAAGTTGTCGGAAGGAAGCCGTACGAGCACATCACCAAGGACATGGTCGAAGAGGCGTTGGCAAAGTTTCGCGGCAAAGGTATGCAGAGGCCGCCCATCTTCTCGGCATTAAGGGTGCAGGGTAAGAGGTTGTACGAGTATGCAAGAGAGGGAAAGGTGGTCCCGGTGGAGATTAAGGAGAGACCAGTCGAAGTATCGGAGTTGGAGATGGTCGAGTGGATGGAGGGTGGTACACACAAGTGGCACTGGCCTGAGACGGAGGCAGACGCCGAGGAGAAGGAGTTCGCTGAGAAGGCTCTGAAGTTGGACAGCCAGGATGTGGTGAAGCCTGGAGGTGAGGCGAAAGAGGAAGATGACGCTACTAATGCGGGGGCAAAGAGGAAGCGAGAAGGGGAAGAAGAGGCTGCAACCCAGCCAGAATCCGACCTTGAGGAACCTGAACCCAAACGACCAAAGGAGGAAGGTTCGACGGCCGCTGCGGCGACAATTGGATCCGAGGAGACGCAGACAGGCAAAGAAGAGAGCGAAGAAGCACAACCCGAATCACGCCAACGAAAAACACCAACACCTACAGCCGAACGCCCACCTTGCCCTGCACCCGCCTGCCGCATACGAATGACAGTCACCTCCGGCTTCTACGTACGATCTCTATGTCAAGATCTCGGAGCAGCTGTGGGCTCGCTGGGCATGATGACGGACCTCGTGCGGACGCGGCAATCGGACTTCGAACTCGGCACAAACGTGTTATGGTACGATGAGCTGAAGCAGGGTGAGGATGTGTGGGGACCGAAAGTCAAGACACTCCTCGCAGAATGGCAGGTGAAGAAGGCTGCCCAATAGATCAATGCATCCGCTCCACCACGATCTCGCCCAAGCCCGACCCCGCCGTCTCTATTTCACCGTTCGCACTTACACTCGACCACTTCCTGCACTCACACTTGCACCCTATCTGAGACGTCGCACTGCTTATGCTACACCCTTCCCACACTCTCACGCGTCCCTCCACTTCCATGTCCAGCTCAAATCCCGTCAAACCACCTCTACTCAGCACTTTTCCTCCTTCGCACAGTTCTTTCTCCCCGCCACCAGTCATTTCACCAAAAGTTCCACATTCCATTTTGCGTACCATCCGGAACATTCGCGCAAACTAAGTGCTGATTTATCATGAAACTTGTCTCGGAGCTCCAATTGCAGGTGGTGTCTACGTTGCCTGGCTCGGGGGTGGTTAGCAAGAACAGCTGGGAATGGGTTTTGGTGAGCTGAGCTGAGCTGAGCTGGTGTTTACCATACCTTGTATTGGTGCTGCTGATGAGGTGAATTTTATTGTTAGGGGAATGGAGATAGAGGTGAATATGCTGATGCTGATGAAGATGCTAATAAAGATAAATGTGCGCAACAACCAACCAACTCCAAAGTGACTATAACTATTGTTGAGGGTTGACCAAAACGGAGAGTTTGTTGACTGCTTAAGGCTTAACTCAAAGTTGGCTGGTTGACAGTTGACCTAAAGTTGTCAGCTGTAGTTGCAACTCTTCAACTTAGTTGCACTTTTTACCCTACAAGCGTGCCCTCCGGCGGTCTAATGTAACCATTATCCTCAGTTGACAACTGCTCAACTAAGAGTCAAGGCTTTTGTCAGGCTTGGTTGACTAGTTGAGGAGATGCAATGCCAACTCAGGTTGCAGCCTTGAACCAACCTGATTAGTTGTTACGGACCTTAATGAAGATGCTGATGAGGAGGGGTGGTGGTGGTATGACGGTTTGGTACTCTTGTCCAGGGCTGTTCGTCTGTACGTCCGCCCGATGGGAAGGGAGAAAATTGGACTGAAATGGAATTGCTGTCGAGAAGAAGTAAATTCTCAAAGATGACTCGCGAGTCGAGCTGCTGTTATATTCTTCTTGTACATGCGAAGAAGAATTCATAGACGTGGATTGACCGGTGTCGGTGTTTACTCGGTGTGCTTTGCGCTGAAGTGCTGCGCATGATCAGAGAGTATCAGCTCCCTTGACGTGAAGCTATACACTGCAACCACTAGGAGTAGATCCGTCACTGTGATTGGTGCGACTTGTGCCTACTTCGAATCTGCTTCGCTTGGCCTTGTGTACAGAGAACTGGGCGCGGGAGCGAGGTTGACAGTACCATCAGCACGTGGACACAACAAACGTGGATTGATAGACAGCAACACAGTCATAGCCTGCACATAGCGGGTACTGCATCGAACATCGTGGAAATTTGCAGCGCCACGAAGCGACGGAATCCCCTTGGACCCATTCCCATTGTGACTAAACTACATGACCAAGCCCACCACCCTACGCCAAATCAATTGTAGGCAACTCCGTCATCCTCACCTTCGCACTCCCATACGGCACGAGCCTCGCCTCAAACCCATTCCCCAAACACTTCCTCTTCCCCCTTGGATTTGGCGTCCCTGGCACACTCCCTCTAAACAATGGCCAATCAACCAAGCATCCCTGCACAGTCATAAACATATCCGGCGCGCCAGCTGCAAAGATAGGCGTTCGTAGCGGAGCGTTGCGATCCTTTCTCGGATGATACTGAATCGTGGAGGGATCGATGGCAATGTTCCACGCTGTAGTGTTGAGCATTGTGTAATCTAGGGCTTGTGGGGGCGAGCAAGAGGGTAGGAAGGTTTGGTTGTGGTAGTGCTTGGGTGGGGTGGAGGTGATGGCGGCGCCGATTTCAAGGGCGTAGAGGAGTTGGCCTCTGTAGATGGCCACGGTGTCGTTGGATAGAGGTTTGATTTGGATGTTGTCGGGGACAAGGGCGTATGTTAATGTGGTTTTGCCGGGTGGGATGGCGACTTTGCGGAGAGCGGTTGCTGGGTTGTAGGAGGGTGTTAGGCTGGAGGTGGTTGAAGTTAGAGATGAGTCTTTTGCCCAGGAGGGCACTCGGACGAAGAAGTCGAAGGGCGTTTCTGTCTGGATGCTGTAGACTAGGATGTCGTCGAAGGGATAGTCTGTCTGGCATTCCACGGTGACTTTGCGTCCTGCGATTGTCGTGTTTACGGTGGCGGGGCTGAGGAGGGCGTGAACAAGACCTTTCTTGCCACTCTTCACGAAAGAAGACTGCACGAATTTTGGCAGTCCTTGAGGGTAATTGACTGTACAGCAAGGATAATTAGGTTCCAATCCCTGTTGTTAGCGAGCTATCGGGATTAGAAGCAAACTTAGCTACTTGCCCGACGGCGTAGCTTATATCTAGCCTTGTTTTAGTCGCTAGATAAATTAAGGACCCTACTTTAGCTTAAAATAGCCGCGTATCCTCTAAACTAGCTTGTTCCTTATTTTTCTCTAGACGTAGGCTATTATCTATAGGGC
>LIHB01000138.1:0-58767 GCA_001297265.1 Mycosphaerella arachidis
AAAAAAACATGGTTTTTCATACCCTGATTTCCAGACTTAATACCCTAGTTCCAAGCTTCCATCTCCACTAGTTTCACAAGACCCCAAGTGCGCGCACAGCAAGTGCACCCACGTGGCACCTTCCAAGGGTTCTCCTAGAATAGTTCTATCTCAGAGCCAAGACCGAAGCAAGCTCATCACCTTCTTGTTGGTGCACCAAGCATCGCAAGCCTTTCCTTCTCCTCCATCATATATCATCACAATTGCTGATCAGTCATGTCGATGGATCCTGCTCAGCGTGCGCACCTTATCAGCTCTACTTGTGTGTGCCCAATCTACGATCAGCCCGGGCCATCCAACTCGACGCGATGTACAGTACTGTACGACGAGGCAAAAGGCAGAACCCGTACTGTACCTTCGCCGTAGAACTAGAGCGGACAAGGTACTGTCGTCTAGAACTACTGTAGTATCATCTCTGCGACATGCGCTTGAGTCTCAACTCCAAACAAGGCTTAGTGCGATGCCCGTATTCGTCGTCGCCATTAATAAGATACGGCATGGGCCTGGTGGCAACACTGGGACTGTAGACAGGAGGTAGGTAGTTAGTGGTACGGCAGCTCACACATCACCGGGAGGTGCTTTCCTTGTTACATACCTACCTTTCCAAGTTACAATGGCGTCAATACTGAGAGCTTCGGCTCTCTGCTTGACGGTTGCAGCGCCGACCCTCGCCCAATTCGTCAAGGCACCGACTGACCTGACGACGACCAAAGGCAACCTGGACTTATCTGTACGATGGAAAGAGGTGCCGGAAGGGACATGCGAACTCACACCCGGCGTCAAGAGCTATAGCGGATATGTCGACATTGCAGACGACCAGCACATCTTCTTTTGGTTCTTCGAAGCACGCGACCAGAAGCCAGAAGATGCCGACCTCACGGTATGGATCAATGGAGGACCAGGCACGAGCTCCATGGTTGGGCTGTTCGGAGAGTTGGGACCATGTCGTGTGGATGCCAACCTCAACCCAGTGCACAACCCATATGCGTGGAAGTGAGTGGCATCGATTTCAATGCGCACATGGACCGAACTGACAAAACGACGAGCAATGTCTCCAACATGCTCTTCATTGACCACCCAGCTCAAGTCGGCTTCTCCTACTCCACACCCGTCCCAGCTTATATCGCCGACGATAATTCCGTGGTGCAGCTGTCGAATGCGACCTGCCCGACAAACACAGACTACGTGAGCTGCGGCACGTACTCTCAGCCCAAGCAGGCGAATATTGCCAACTCTACCGCAGCTGCTGCTCCCTCGATGTGGAAGACGGTCCAGGGCTTCATGGGTGCCTTCCCACAGTACGCTCGCACTGAGTTCAACTTCGCATCAGAGAGCTACGGTATGTATCGAACTCTGGAGATCACCGGTGGAGACATGCTCGCAGAGTGCACTGTCCGCCACGCTGTAAGACTGTGTTGCCAGAAAAGCTGACATCTTCTGCTTGCTAGGCGGCCATTGGGGACCAATTTTCAATACCTACATCGAATCGCAGAATCAACGCATCGATAATGGCAGCCTGACAGGAGCGGAGCACATCAACCTCCGCACACTCCTGATCGGCAACGGCTGGTACGATCCACTAATCCAGTACCAAGCCTTTTACAACTTCACGGTCTTCCCGGGCAACACATACGATTACCGACCTTATAACGCAAGCGTCGAGGAGCAAATCTTCAAAGCTCTGTATGGCTCCGGGAACTGCTACGACCAGACGGTAAAATGCAACAATGGCGGCACCAACCAGGACTGCATAGCAGCCGACAATTACTGTGCCGACCAGATCGAATATCCGCTCGATGATGTAGGCCGTGACGAATTGGACATCCGAGAGTTGACCCCAGATCCCTTTCCGTACAGCTACTACACGGACTACCTTAACACTGAGAAATTGCAGCAAGCCATAGGCGCGTACGTAAACTGGAGCGACCCTAATCACGCCGTCAACAGAGCCTTCGCTTCAACCGGTGACGATGACCGAGAAGACGGCACAATCGAGGCGACGCGCAGTCTCGTTCAGCAGGGCGTCTACGTCGTTCAGTACGTCGGCGACGCAGACTACGAGTGCAATTGGCTCGGCGGCGAAGTCGTCGCCGAGAAGGTCGATGCTCCAGGTTTCGGTACTGCAGGATACACGAACATCACCACCTCGGACAACATCGTGCATGGTCAAGGTAAAGTCCCCCCCTCCCCCCGGGACCCCCCTCCATGTTCCTCCACACTAACACACAACCCCCCCAGTGAAGCAATCCGCCAACTTCGCCTTCGCACGACTCTACGAAGCCGGCCACCAAGTCCCCTTCTACCAACCCCTCATCTCCCTCGAAATGTTCAACCGCTCAATCCACGGTCTCGACATCGCGTCTGGCCAACAGAAGATCGGCCTGGGATCTGGGTACAAGAGTGTGGGAACGGCCAAGAGTGAATACAGACAGGGCAATGCGACCGTGCAGTTCGAAGTGCTGCCGGACGATGCCACGTACAATACTACGTTGAATGCGCCGAACCCCACCAATGGCACGAAGAGCGCGGCTACGAAGCGTGGGATTGTGGAGAAGAAGGGCCTCAAGAATAGGAGGACTTTCAAACGCAGTGTTAGAAGAATGAAGTAGAGCCGAAGAGTAAAGTAGAGCGTAAGGATGAAGTAGAGTGTAAGAATAAAGTAGAGCGTAAGAATCAAGTAGAGCGTAAGAATCAAGTAGAGCGTAAGAATAAAGTAGAGCGTAAGAATAAAGTAGAGCTTTTGCCAAGGCAAGGTTGGCGAGGCGAGCAAGTCCGAAGATCCCCGTTGAGGACCGCTTTCATCAGAGTGAATCAGTGAAGCGAAAGCTGCATATCTCAAAAGTCATGCACATCATCATGAGTATCAGCTATCTACTAGTAGCTCGCACATTCTGCATGGTGTGGTTGTATCTCAATTCTGCGTGCAGGTGCTCCCGAAAACTCGGCTCCGGCTTGCCATGCTCATCTGTGGATCTTTACTTTTTTTCTCTCTTGTTATCATCAGGACAGCAGAAATATCGTCTAAGCTGAGCCAGCGTCGACCTTGGCAATGTAGGCCAGGAGGTCGAGGACACGGCGGGAGTAACCCCACTCGTTGTCGTACCAGGAAACGAGCTTGACGAAGTTCTTGTTGAGCGAGATACCGGCCTTGACGTCGACGATGGAGCTGTGGTTGTTGCCGTTCATGTCGGATGAGACGATCTCGTCGTCGGTGACGTCGAGGATGCCTGTAATTATGTTAGCAAACTTCTTCTGCACTTTCGTCTGCGCGATCCTTTCTCACCCTTGAGCTCGCCCTGGGAGGCCTCCTTGAGAGCGGCAATAATCTCGTCGTAGCTGGCACCCTTCTCGATGCGGCAGGTCAAGTCAACAACGGAGACGTTGGCGGTCGGCACACGCATGGACATGCCAGTGAGCTTGCCGTTGAGGTCTGGAATGACCTTGCCGACAGCCTTGGCAGCACCAGTCGAGGATGGGATGATGTTCTGGGCGGCGGTACGGCCACCACGCCAGTCCTTGCCGGATGGTCCATCAACGGTCTTCTGGGTGGCGGTGTAGGAGTGGATGGTGGTCATGAGACCCTCAACAAGAGTGAACTTGTCGTGGATGACCTTGGCGAGAGGAGCCAAGCAGTTGGTTGTGCAGGAGGCGTTGGAGATGACTGGGATGTCGGACTTGTACTGCTTGTTGTTGACGCCCATGACGAACATTGGTGCATCGGCGGAAGGCGCGGAGATGACGACCTTCTTTGCGCCGCCCTTCAAGTGTGCCTGGGCCTTCTCGGTGGTCGTGAAGACGCCGGTCGACTCGACGACGTAGTCTGCGCCCGTCTCGCTCCATGGAATGCTGGCCGGGTCACGCTCAGTGTAGAAGCGGACCTTCTTGCCGTTGACAGTCAAGTCCTTGCCGTCGACCTCGATCGTACCCTTGAAGAGACCGTGGGTGGTGTCGTACTTGAGCATGTACGCCTAGAGATATATGGTCAGTGGTGCACCAGAAGCTCACAGTTACTGGCACAACCCATTGGATCGAGCACCAGCCGTGGCTGTCGACTTACGGCGTAGTGTGGCTCAATGAAAGGGTCGTTGACGGCCACAACGTGAACATCGTCGTGCTCGACGCTGTTTGTAGTCAGATTCTTGCTCTTTCTGGCCATATCGTAGACGGCGACTCACGCGTTACGGAAGACAATGCGACCAATGCGGCCGAAACCGTTGATGCCGACCTGTTCAACGTGTATGTATGAGTATGTTTTCAACTCTTCCCGGCGATGATGTTTGCTCCGTGACCAACCTTGGTGACCATTTTGGCTGTTTCGAAGTAGTATGTAGCTGATGCGGAGTCAGTCGATGTCGGACGAAGTGTCTGTTGATCGCGTACAGTGTAATGTTCAGCTGACTGTGTCTAAGCAGTTGTCAGTGGTTTGGTTGGGGGGAAGAAAACCTTTGGAAGAATGAGGGCGAGGGGCAGATCTAAGGTGGGGAGCGGTCGAGAGAGCTTTTTGTGAGATTGACTTACGTCAGGCGATAGCTGTTTCTTTCTTGGAGAGACTGGGACTACTGCTACTCCACGGCAGGCACGCTCACGGGAAGCGCTTTGCATATGAGTATTATTATATACCGCTGGGCCGTGTGGCCTTGGTCGGACACCAAGAGCCGTTACCATCACCGTGCTGCACATGCCACCAGGAGCCCCCTCCTCGCCCTCGATCGCTTGGCTCCGATCCTGCCCGCATCGTTCTCTAGAGGCATGCTGTCCTGCCTTTTCCCGCAGCATATGGGTAATATGTATATCAATTCTAGCCGCGGATCTCACTCTTGGCTCTATCCCGACCTCATTCCTTCAAAGATGCGCTGTTTGAGCTTTCCAGAGCGTTATCATCGTCCGTCGACATCGTTGTGCTCCACGAGCTCGCTCATATCGGTCCTTTTGCGGTCGACGTCCGTGGCTCCCGGGACTGGTGGGATTACAAAGATGGCGGTAAGAAGCTTGGCGCAGGCTCAACGAAATACATACACTCGATGACTGCCTTGCATCCGTACAACGTGTCGTGTAGTGGCACGGGAACGCTCAGCAGCAGAAGGAAACTCTATGTGGATGTGGCGAGATAAATAGCTGTCCCGTCTCAGCCACCGCAAAATCCAACTCTGCCCCTTAAAACCTGTTCCGCACAGTGGCATAGCCAGCTTGTCATTGCATATGGTCATGCTTGCAATTTTTGAACACTACTCATCATTCTCGTACTTCAGCAATCCACGTGGGAACTCGGTCTCCGATGGAGCAACGGACGCGCTTCCGCCTGTAGCGTTGCTGGGACCGTTCTCGAATTTGGTCAAGGCGTCACGCGTGCTGTTGGCTGCCGTGGCAAAAGCATTCGGGAGCGACGCGAAATCGGCCTGGGCCGCCATGGGAGTCATTGGACCTGTGCTGGCTGGTTGAGAGGATCGATTTGACGTGAAAGTGAAGGGCTGGTCGGAGGTGACGGTCACACCGCCGAAACTCCATTTCTGTGAAGCCGTCAGTGTGCCGAAAGGCCAGAAATGTTTCTGATCACACCTGTCGGGGCGCTGCCCAAGGTGTTTGGTTTGGCGGCCCACTGTTCTTCCGCCACTGCTTTGGGAGTGGAGGCGGTCGTGGCTCCGGCGCTGGAGCGCCTGGTGGAGGAGGGAGGTGTGATGTCTTCAGTTGCCAGACCGGCCGATCAGTCTTACGCCATTGATTAGGATGCATGAGGTGACACTGCGGAGCAGTGCACCTCATGCCCTGCATGCAGGCCACATAGACGCAATTGACACCACCCCGGGCCTTGCAATTGTTGCACCTCGCGGTATGATCGCAGGATCCGCCCAGTCCTGCGCCGATGCATTCTCGACATACTGGTCGCCGGCCGGGTGGACCTGTAAAGAAGCCGTGTTGCTGACGCTTGCCCTCCGACACATTGGTATGCTCGAATGGGTACGACCGCTTCGCACCCGCCGATGGAAAGTTCCGCTGGCCGGAATCGAGTTGCAGACCAGGCTGGTGACTCGGATGACCCGGGTTCAAATGAGTGATATGAGGTGGCTCAAAGCTTCGGTGCTGAGAATGTGTTGGCGGTGGGGTACCTGTCCCGTGTGAGTGTCTTCTCTTGACGAGGTCCGGGCGAAGCATACCTTGCGGACTGGCAGTTGGAGCTTGATCTCTGAGAACGAGCGCCGTGGATGTGGGATGATCAACATTCGAGCCATCGCGAGCATCTCGTGGCGCGCTGGTGCCTGCGAAGGTTCAGTCCAGTGCTTGTCAGTGGATCGAGTTGCGACTGGTACCATCAGTGAGCATGCCTAGTGACGGCACGGCGCTGCCTCGATTCGACGATGGCTCGTCCTTCACACTGACATATGAGGTGTCACCCCTGGTCGCCATCGTGGCGCACGATAGGGTCATTGCGATATCCTTCAGCTCACTCGCTACGGGTTCGGATGTCTGGCTCGCTGCGAGCAGGAGCCGGATGACAAGCATCTGCATGCTGTCGCCACTTTCAGCGTGTTGGTCCTGTCCCGCGGCGTGCGCTTGCTGTTGCTCTTGGTCCTGTGCCATCGCTACGTCGTCGGCGGAGGAACGATTGAAGTATTTGGCCAACCACTGTGACATGAAGTAAGTCAATGTGATTGAGTTTGTGAGAGAGTGGAGGTAGAGACGAGGTGTTGAAATTGTTGACGCGAAGTGCAAACAGGCAGACAGGGAACTTGCCAACTGAAACGGCTCCCGCTACGGCAAGCACTAGCTGCTGCATCCCCTTCCGAGACAGCAAGAGGCCAACCGCATCTCGAACTCGGCGGAGCACCTTCATATGATGCAAACACATCAGCAATTGCTCGCCCACATCCCAGAGGACAGTAGTCCATCGGTGCTACTGGCTTGCCTCTTTGACCACTAAGAGGAGGTCCGGAAGTCGACAGTACCGGTATTGGAGAAATCAAGCACTGAGACCCCCTGACTCGACCAGTATCTCTCTTGTCAGTAAGTGTCCGACAATGCTAGACATCCAACACAGGTCCCTCCTCTCCATACACCGGATCCCTCTCAAACCACCCCAAACTCCTAATCTTCTCAATCTTCGCCTCCTCTCCCTTCTTGCCATAGCACATATCCCAATCGTAACCCTTCGGATAGCTCCCGACCATCTGAGAAAGCCCCCGTCAGTCTAACTGTCCACCCTTAGGCTTGAAAATACGCATTTTCCGCCTCATTCGAACTTTCCACTTCAAGATCAGGGACGCTCACCTCAAACCCATCTCCACGCTGACTCAAATCCTCAAGCAACCTATGTCCCACCCCAGCCGGCACCACCATAACATCTCCACTCTCCGCTTCAACCTCCACCCTCTCCGGATTCTTCTCATGTCCAAAACACAACTTCGCCTTACCCTGACTTACAGCCAGAACTTCATGGGACGTACTGTGGAAGTGCGTAGTGCTGTACATCGTGTACCGCCACTGTGGCGTCACAACACCGACTGAGGAGAGATGTGATTCGATCTGGGAAGCTGAGGCGTTGGAGAAGGCGGATTTGTAGATGAGGAGAGGTTTGTGTTGGATGGAAGTGTTGGGTGTCAGGCCGTAGTTTGGGATTTGATGCCGGAGGACGCGGAGTTCTTTGAGAGGGGTGAGTCTGGTGGTCATTGTGGTGGTTTATGTGTCGTCTTGGCTGTATTGTTCGGGTTTTGTGATACATGTATTGATCTGTCGATGCTTGCGATCAGCAAGCTACGTCATCGTTGCCACAGATGCAGGTACAGATATCGAGCACGTGAGAACAATCTGTGGTGAAGTCGCGGTTGCACCGAGTCGATTGCATATTCCTACGCTCTCCCAATCAACATACGTGACGATTCATAACATTCGTACCAGAAGAGACAATGGACCCCTTTTCAGTAATGCTACCCGCGACGGGGTATTCCAAGCTTCTGGTTCTCGCTTCATTTCACCTCATCACTCCCCCAGATGCGTTTCCATAATTTGTGCAGGACGCCTGCCGTGTCTGCGCCTGTGTGAAGACTCTGAAGTCCTTTGTTAGGAGAAGTTCAAAAAAACATAATAAACAAGAGTCATGTGTCGCTCCGTAGCCGTGTCCGGGTTGAGCTGCGGCCTCTGCCGGCTTCGACGTCGCTCACCGCGGCTTCATAGGTGGGTATAGGTGGACTGCTGCTGCGTAGTAGGTGCTGCTGTTCTTCATCGGGCTCAAAAGCACCGCTTGCTCGTGGAGTGGTGTCCGAGTCGGTGGCATCGTCCTCCTCCGGACTTTCATAGTCAGGTGGTGGCAACTCAGCTGCCTCAAGAGGGAGTCCTGGGTCAATCAATTGTTGGCTGCTTGAAACTTCGCTTGTACCCTCGCCGGGATCATCCTCTTCTTGCACATCCATGATGTTGAATTGCGCCAGTGAGATATCCGTAGGCGATCGCTCTGGTCCTGGACTTCGTGTCGGCCGGCCTTGGAGTCGGATCTGAGCACTACTCGTACGTCCGTGGCCTGGCAGCCAACCTTGCCCTTCTCGAATACCTTCCCTGCCGCCCTCCAGGAGGATGCTGCCAGCTTCGCTGCCATACGGTGGAGGTGGCGCCAGACTGCCAGTCATCGGCGCCAGACCCCACTTCTTGACATTGGCCTCGATGAAGACGAATCCCATCTGCCCAAAGTTGACATGGACAGTCGCAGGACCATTCGCACCCACTGTGGGGAAGAAGTTGTGTAGTTTCATGCCGTGACATACGTCTTCCAATTTCTTACCATTCCTCGTGAAGAAGATTGTCCCGGTTCGTGGCCTGTATCCAACCCCCACTACATCTCCCTGCACAAAAGGCGGTCCATACCCAGTCGAGCTTAAAGGTTGGTTGAACCGCCGATGTCCGTTCGATTGATACGATATCGAGTACTTGTGTAGTCCGGGTAACCTGAAAAGTGGATAAGGCTTCGTTGTGACGCCCACGCTCACCAGAGTTGACTCTGGCTTGTCGTACAGCTTGGCTTCCCAGTAATACACCTCATTCTGCTTGGGCATCGGTAGGTTGCTCTGTACGCTGCACTCCGAGTCGAAGAACTCAATCTCTGTCCTCGCCTCAACGAAGCAGTTTGCGATCTCCAATTCCGGCTCAAACTCCCACGCTGAGACTCCTTTCTCTTGTATGGCCAAGAACTGCGATAAGGATATGTCGGATTGGACGGACTCGGGAGGATTCGCTTGCACAAACGCTAGAAATTATCAGCACAACGAAGGTCTATCCTTAATGTGTGTGCCCTCACCTTTCGCTCTAAAATACTCGGTCCGCTCGTTATCGCTCATCTCAGCCAACGCATCCTCTTCCTCCCTCAAGAACGACTGCTCATCATCAAATTCTCCCGGTCGACTGATCCGATCCAAGAAGATCCGACCTCGACTCGTATACCTGAAGAAATATACCACAGCAATGACTATGCCCACCAGCGCTGCCGAGCCAAAGGCTGATAACATTCCTATGAGAATACCCTTGCCCGTCGAGTTCAAGCCAAACGCAGATATTGTCGTCGGCTGCGGCCACGACGCTCTATTGCCATATCTGAGCCACTTTGCGCCTCGTCCAACTTTCTGTGCCTGCTCGAAGCCATATCCGGCTATGTCGGGTGCCTGCGTGGAGTGCGAGGTGGCTGCCGTTGCAAGCGTCGAGGGTAGCTTGTACCCATGACCGTCTCTCAGCGCAGACTGCGCCATCGGCGGTAATGCGTCTCCAGGACGGTGGTATGGTTGCTCACAGTCGCGCAAGGCGATGGGGTGGTGTGTCGTCTCCGCGCCAGAACAAAGTCCGGGTAGCAGCGGGGATGTGCTCAATCTGATCCGGCGGAGCCAGATGCCTGAATGCTTTCGGACGCAGGTATGTGGATGCGCTGTGGGAGAGTCGCCAGTACAGCAGATGAGGTTGTTTGTGCAGTCGTGAACTACAGCAGGCCAGCAGGCAGTGTGTGTGCCCGAGAGATGGCTGAGGGAGCGTGGAAGCAGTCTAGAATGACGAAGGCCAGCAGTGAAAGCCGCCCTGATTCGCTGCAGGACCGACGGTGGCACCAAGACGCGCACATACGTCTGTTTCACTCTAGATCCAGCGCTGAAACCAAGACAACATCCGCTCAATGTACAACATGTTCACCAACCTGTCTATCGTACCGTACCACTAACCGCCCCCCCCCACTCCCTGGCCCACCGCGGCTGCTCGCAGCTGTCGCCCCAGCAATCGCCCCGTTTTGCTCCGAAGGCATGGGCTGGGCATCCTGGCATCGTGCGTGAACGACTCTGACTCGTGGGCAGGAACAACGCTCGCACCACTCTGTCAATGTTATGGTATGGCGCAGATGGTCTGTTGCTATCCCGACTACCGGTCGCACCAAAGATACACATTTACAACGCACCCTTGCTACGACAACGAGAAGTCCCATCCACCCGCTCATATTCTTAGTCAGGTTCGAAACGCCTAGCAACACAACGCCGTGCTAACCCGCCAATCGTTCATCAATCATGCAACCCACTGCAAGGCACAAGAACTCAACCGCATGAACCTGAGATTGTCCGCTCAAACTCCCTGGCAATGTCAAACACCTTCCCGTCAGTCCCGCTAGCACCGAGCAATGTCACACCGAATGGCAACTTTTCGCCTTCCGGAGTCTGGTATGTCGATGCTGGAATTGCTATGGCACACAGGTCCAGCACGTTTCCACAATGAGTAAAGTATCCAAGCTTGCTGTTCAGCGCAATCGGATCAGCCTCCATCTCGGCCACGGTCGGGTGGCAAGTTGTTGAAGGCACTAGCAGCACGTCAATATCCTTGAAGATATTGGCTGCTTGTCTCGTGTACTCTGCCTGACGATGAAGGTCACGGAACACTTCCCACGGGTAGACGTCTTTCGCCATGGCACTCTCTAGCAACAACTTCGTCGCCGGATGAAACGATTCAGCGTTCTTTGCGATGAACTCTGGACCTATACATGCGATTCGTTCCTGAAGGAGAGACGCATCGTAGAGTAAGTCGCCACCTGCTTTGAATGGCTCCCACGGCACTTCGCGAGCTGTACCGCCGGCTGATTTCAGTCGCTCGACAGCTTGAGTGAATTGAGCTTGATAGGTCGTGCTGCAGTGCTCCAATGCCGTTTGGGGAGGTACGCCAAAGTTGAAGCCACCAGCCCGCACGCCGCGAAAGTCGGCATGCCACAGTGCTAGCGATTGTTGAGTCTTCGCGTACGGATCCTCCTCGTCTGGTCCCTGGTCCATGACGAGCCAAATCTTCCTCGATTCTGCAACTGTAGGTGCCAAGACAGTGACAGTATCGAGACTCTTGCAAGCAGGCACAAGGCCTTTGGCGCTGAAAGTCCCTTTGGTGGGCTTGTGTCCTGTGATACCATTGAATGCAGCTGGCACTCGCCCAGAGCCAGCAGTGTCTGTCCCTAGAGCAAAGGAGACTAGACCTGCACCTACAGCCACAGCAGAACCTGAAGAAGAGCCGCCAGAGATACGATTATGCGAATAGGTGCTTCTAGGTGTCCCCCATGGTGATCGAGCACCTGAAAGTCCTGTCGCGAGCTGGTCTAAGTTGGTCTTTCCAACGAAGATTGCACCGGCTCTTGTCAAGGATTCCACAACCTTGGCACTTTCTGTTGGTGTGTAGGCGAATGCTTCACACGCGGCTGTCGTCTTTACATTTGCAACATCGATATTGTCTTTGACAGCAAAGGGCACGCCGTATAGCTCAGGCAGTGCTTTTCCGGCAAAGGTCTCCTCTAGTGCTTTCGCTGCTGCAACAAGCTCCTGCGATGATCGAAGGTAAGTCCATACGGCTGCATCTTTCTTCTTGTAAGCTTCGATGCGCGCAAGTACTTCTTTGATGACCTCTGTAGGCGTGATCTGGCCGGTGCTATACTGTCTTCGCAGACCATCAACGGAGATGTCTCCTGCAAAGCCAGGCGGCGTAGTAGGGGGGGTTTGTACTTGTGGCGGGACTTGGTTGACCAGTTCCGCTGAATTCCCAACAAACCCGAACAGACCATCGTAGGAGCAAAGCATATCCAGCGTACTGGTGTAGAACGGCTCCCAGAAGCCATCAGTACAGTCTGCCAAAATGCAGCATTCGAAACCACGATCGGCTGCTTCTCTCGCAGTTGTATTCACGCAACATTCTGTCGTTACACCAGCAAAAAGTAAATGCGTGACACCGCGCGCGAGAAGTGCTCGGTGCAATGTCGTATCCCAGAATGAGCCTTTGCCTGGCTTGTCAATCACCACTTCTCCAGGTATCGGTTTGAGCTCATCGATTATATCATGACCGTACTCTCCTCTCACCAGCAGACGACCCATCGGTCCTTCATCTCCAATGCCCATCGTGTGGTGGCCATTCGGAGCCGAGATCTGCCGAAGCTTCTTCGATGGAGGTAAATCTGAAAGATCTGGCTTGTGTCCTTCGCGTGTGTGAATGACATGTAGACCCATAGCTCGAGCTACTTCGAGTGCTCGCTGTGTTCGTGGAACGATATTTCTGACTTTCTGGAAAAGTTCATCGTTGCCGCACTGAATCATCCCAAACCCGTTGAAATCGACAAAGTCCCGCTGCATATCAATGATGATGAAAGCTGTCGATTCAGGCCGGAACTTGTAGGCATATGGCCTTGCGGATGGAAGTTCCATGGTGTGTGCCATTGTTGCTGGTTGCGACTCTTTCAGAATGGGAAGATGGAGGAGAGGGCAAAGAGTGATGAGAGTATGGTTACATATCGAGACGCGACCTGATTACTCACGCGCACCTCCGGCGAGTGCGGCCGTCCCGTAGCCTGATCTGCCGGCGAGCGGCGTTGACACGCGAAGGGTTGGGAATGTGCATGGTGTTCGTGATAGGTATTGATAAGAAGGAAGAGGTGTGATTGCCCGGCAGATCCCCATGCCGGCGGGCCCTACGCGCCGCAGGCCCGAGCGAGGGTCTCGCCAGCAGCATCTATTTGATACACATTGATACACCTCTCGAACGTCAGGACGAGGTGAGAATGGTACATGTAAGGTCATCGTAAGCTGGAGTAACCGCCGACTGCGGCACTGTGGGTTCAGACTGATACTGCAGATGCTTGGCGTGGTATGGAAGGGACGAATGTCGACGATTGAGCACATCACCATGGAAGTGCATACTCTGTCTACGCCCCAACAGCACTCTTGACGAAACCCTTCGTCTTCGCATCTTCCTCACTAAGCCTGCTCCTCGCCAGCCGCGACCAAACATAATCACCCGCCACAATCGGCTCATACCCTGCCTTGGCACCTTCCGCTATGCAAGTCGGCAAAGGATCCAGAACAGTGTCATAGCTAGGTCCAAAGAAGAATGGTATGCTATACCTCTCTTGACCAGTGGCATTATGCACCCTATGAACTGTCGAAATGAAGACATCGTTTGACCAGCGTGCAAGCATGTCTCCGATGTTGACCACGAACGTCCCTGGCACTGGAGGCGCCTGGATCCATTCGCCGTCGATGTTGAGGATCTGCAACGCTGGTTGAGTACCTTGAAGTAGGATTGTGAAAGCTTCGATGTCGGTATGGGCGCCAATGCCTAAAGCGTCAGGGTTCGTTGGGTCCTGGGCCGGGTACTTGAGCAATCGTAGCATGGCACCAGGCTGACGAACCGCAGTGTCGAAGTACTCTGGAGGCAGTTCCAGGACTCTGGCGAACAGTCGTGTCATGCGACGAGCGAGAGATAGGACTTCGCCATAGTATGCGGCCACGCTGGGCTTGAAGCTAGGCATCTGAGGCCAAGCGTTTGGGCCGACCATTGGACTGTCCGATGCAGCAGGACTAGTGAGTTCACTGCGGCGGCCATCGAATTCAGAATCCAGATCCGGCTCGTAGCCACAATTGAACGCTTCGTTCAGATCAGCTTGCTTTGTCTCGTCGGTTCGCACTTCGGCCATGGGCTCATAGCCGTGCAGCACTGGATTCTTCTTGTAGTTGATTTCATTCTTGACCTCTAGCGATTGGTCGAAGAATGTCTTCGCCGTCTCGAAGATTTGGTCCATGACTGCTTGCGGCACTCCATGGTCCTATGATGTTTCATGTCAGGGTCGCTCGGTCGTAGGTCACAGCTCGTAGTTCTGAGTCGATGTATGCACTGACTTTGATGTAGAAGAACCCAACTCTGGTACATGCATCCGTCAAGTCGCTGATGATCTGGTCCTCAGGATCTGCTAGAGATATCGTCGGAATCTCACTGAACTCAGCCTTCCTCGCGGTATTACCGGCTAGCTGCCTTTGCCTTCCCGAGAACGATGTGAACATGTTGTGCCACTGTTCCATCAAGCGCGCGCACGGTTCAACGCGCACGTAATCTTCAATTGGGTTTCGCTTGTTGTTGTGGTCGAGGCTTTAGCACCTGCGGTCATTGGTCGAAGTAATGCGGCATTGTAGAGGTGCTTCCTAATAACATGTGCACCCCGGCCCGTAGCTTTCACCAGGCAAGCATGATCTGGCCGCCGGCCCCTGATAGCCGCGGCCTCCTACAGGGTTGAACCACAGCATGGGTGCGCTATCTATATTCTGCGCGAACTCTGATAAGGCGTCTCAGCTTCGCCTAGATCCTGAATGGCATTCTGTGGGGACCTGGAGTCTCGTGGTAGTGGGTCCGCCATGTGCATCGATAACATCCGATAGCATCAACCTATCCAAATGGCTGCGAGAATTGCATAAGTAGTGATGCATCGTCGGTAGCTTGTCTATTCTGAGTGCTTTTGGCAAGATTGTCGCTTGTTTGAACGAGTATGGCTACTGTTATCCGTCAGCGCTTCGAAGCGGCCAGGGTCGATTTGAAGGCGAAGACTCAGAAGTCTGGATGGATTCTCAAGCAAGAGCCGACGTCGTTTGGCGACAAGAATACATGGAGCAATATCGACATGGACGTCACACCAATGGAGCGGCGGACGTGGAATAGCTTGACGATCTTTGGATTCTGGATGTCCGATGCCTTGAATGCTCAAGGCTGGATGGCGTGAGTATGCTCCTGTCTCTCAAGGCGCAAGCGACTAACTGTGCACCCAGACCGGCATCCATCATCGCACTGGGCCTGACGTGGCGTGAAGCTGTATACAGTATCATACTCGGACTCTGCATGCCGGCAATTGTCCTGGTGCTGAACGGCGCGATTGGAGCCCATTTACATATCCCGTTTCCAGTAGCTGTCAGATCTAGCTTCGGGTTTCTTTTCGCTCGATTTGCAGTGGTGACTCGCATGATCACTGCATTGTTTTGGCATGGTATCCAGACCTACACCGGCTCCACCGCCATCACGCAAATGATCCGAGCCATCTGGCCGAGCTACCTGGACATCCCCAATCATCTCCCGGAGTCAGCTGGCATTACATCGCAACAACTCCTCTCGCACTTCATCTTCTGGACGATCCAGTTACCCTTCCTGTTGACACCGCCACACAAGCTGAAATGGTTCTTCGTCTTCAAGGTCGTCGTGACTGTCACCGCTTGTATCGGCACTGTCATCGCCATGACCTCGAAAGCTGGAGGCACCGGCGACATCTGGAAGCAGGAGTACCGAGTTCACGGTGCTGAGAGGTCCTGGCTGATACTTGCGAGCATGATGAGTGTTGCTGGAGGTACGTGCTTGAACGGTGCTAGGTATCCAGCCGTGATTCAGACTGTGTTGGGCTGTTCCAGACCTGCAATGCACGACGCGCTAACACTCTTCTGTCTGCAGGCTGGGCAACCATGGCAACAAACGTCCCCGACTTCACGCGCTACCTCCGCACACCTCGCGGCGTATATTGGCAGGGTCTATTTCTTCCATTGATCGGCTTGGTCCTCGGGCTATTCGGCATCATCTCCTGCTCAGCAGCCAAGGTCGTCTACGGCGAGTATATCTGGGACCCTTTGGTGTTAGCAGCAAAATGGGAAGGTCCTTCTGGACGATGTGGTGCCTTCTTCGTTGGCCTCTGCTGGGTCGTGGCTCAGATCGGAACAAACTTGTCGGCTAATGTCATCTCCTTCGCCAACGATATGGTCAGCTTGTTTCCGAAGTATATTAACATCAGGCGAGGCGCGATCTTTGCTACGATTGTCGCTGGGTGGATTATGGTTCCGTAAGTTGTCGCCTCGTCTGCTGTATGTCCACCCAGCCAATGCTGACTGACGTTTCACAGATGGAAGATCGTCCATTCAGCGGCTTCACTCATGACGTTCATGTCAGGTCTTGCAATCTTCTTGGCACCAATTAGCGCGATCCTGGCTTGCGACTACTGGCTGGTCAAGAAGAGACACCTGGACGTACCTAGTCTCTACCGTCGCTACGCGCGGTATCGCTATTGGCATGGCCTCAACTGGCGAGCGGCCGTGGCCTTCATCATCAGCGTGACACCCAACGTCCCTGGACTTGCTCGTGCTGTCAACTCGAGCATCTCTTTGCCGTCGGGAATCATTCATCTCTACAACATTAACTACCTCTACGGGCTGACCAGCGCTGCGGTGATATACTTTGCACTGTCGTACTTCTTTCCAGCTGTTGACACGTTGTTGGAGGAAAGTATTCTCGATGACGATCATTATGTCGACGGTGTGGAGTATAGGCCGTTTGGAGAAGAGAAGGCGGCTCGAAGCCATCAGACTGAGATCTCCATTGGGAGCAAGAAGGATCTGCATGACTTTCGAGATGTTTAAGATAGCGACACATATGAGTGTAGTCTGATATGCTCACATTCCTGGTGGGGCTGTATTGTACATAATGGCTGATGATGTCTCCAAGACTCTTTGATGGATTAATGCTTTCAGTGTCAGCTCATTCCAGGTAGCCAAGTCCCATCCAAGTCACTTGGTAGGTGTGCGAACATGGCATTTGGATCGGGGAAGCTGTTGTGATCAAAGGGGTAGTCGCCGTGAAGAGGACCATACGAAATGCTACCATTCGTCGCCGGGTGTGGCAGCCAGTCTTGGGTCGGCGATGCTTCCGTACCCTGGACTGCGAGGCCCATCGAGACTGGACTGGTCGTGACTGAGCTGTTATCGACGTGCTGTGAGCTGATTCGAACTGGCTGATTGATGTAGGCGAGTGCCTGCTTCATAAAACTGGCACCAGCCTCACTGTTGACCTTTAGCGTCCACTTGAACTCTTTCAGTTTCGTCGAATATTGGGCGCGTTCATCCTCGCTTTGGGCTGTATCTTCGAGGGCCTGGCCGAAGGCGTAGATCAAAGCGCAGCATTTCGCCGAGGGGAAGTACCAAAATGATAGCAAGTGTTGCGCTTGCAGGCGTTGCACAAAGTCTGTAGCGTTGCTCAGACGTTCTTTGGCGGCTACCCTTACCACCTGCACCATTGTCGGATCCGGGTAGTCTGTGGTAGCAAGCGCTCGTATCAGCACACGATGTACGCACACCTCGATTGTGAGATAAGCCAAACGCAAATAGCCGACACTAGAAAGCTTCATCGAGGCTGCTGAATCCATCTTCAGAGATTCTGGCAAAGTCAGTGACCAGTCTTTCAACCTGATCTGCAAAGGCTTTATTTGCTCCAGAGACGCAGCGAGGCGATTGGAACTGTTGTCCATGGCGCGTGCTCCACGAGCCGAGAAAAGTGTCGAGAGTATGTCAGCCAAAATCGCGCTTAAATCGGCCATGCGAGTATAGACCAATCTCCCCCTGCCGACTTCGCTACTGCCTTCGGTGTCATCCTCGGCGGTCTCAGGAAAGTCTTCTTCAGACAGCGGCTCCACGTCCCACTCTTCGCGGCTTATAAGGGATGGCCGACTTTCAAGTAATGCTGAGAACTTGTCTTGCATGTACAAACCCCAGCCTATCCGTCGACGGACACCAATCTCCCAATCTGGTATATCCCACTGCGAAGAGTCAAGATGTAGGCCAAGGCCATGGGCAATGTTGACCAACTGCACCGTGAGACGATCACGTTGCTCATTGGGCATCGTACCCATGAAGGCCTTTTGGTATTGTGACAGCAAAAGACCCGCCTGTATCGTTGAAAGCTTCGGGCGGCGCATTGTATTTTGAAGCGTGTTGAATGCAAGCACTCGCAAGGATTCTGTATCAATTCGGCGAACTTTTGCTAGGGATTCAGAGTAGGCCCAGTAAGACGAGGCCAGAAGGTAGACAGCAGCGAGCAGTGGTGGCGCGAACTCGCGGAATGAACGGCCATATTTTTCTATGAATACCTCCTTGTGCAATATGGGGAATGAGGGGTGCACAATACGGAAGTAAAGCTGCACGAGCTCGTGACCGTGACCGGCGGCCGTCCTTTCTATGTCGTCAATGTCTGAAAGCTCTTGATCATATCCAGGGGTGTGAATATCTGGTATGATCCGAAATGCTGCAGAAGGATGTACGAAACGAATGTACCCAGCCTCTGACTTGGATTGATCATCACCGTGTTCTTCAAACCGGTCCAGACGTTGGCCGCCGTAGACGTCAGGGATAGCATTAGGCCCAACGTATTCTGAATGGTGAGAGTTTTGCAGGCCCAGAGTGCGCTTTAGTAAGGAAGGTCCAGGCAATGTGTCGTACTCTTCAACGCCTGTGCCTGGCCGGATACGGATCGTTCTTCCGCGCTTAGAAGCTGGGTGCGATTCTGCAGTGCTACCAGCGCTACCTTGAGCTGCTGACCGCTTCCTTGGTTGTGGCGCTTCTTCGTACTTGCATTCCTGATTGTGAAATTTGCAGAGCACGCACATAGAGTTGCCGTCCTCGGTAACGCACTTGCTGCCATTGAGTGTTAGAGCAGGCTTCCAATAGCTCGGTCATGTGTGTTCGCCACACAAGGTGTTGTCGGCAGAAGAGGCGAACGCATCAGACGCACCTTTTGCGTCTTCTACAAGCATCACAAGGTCGACTGCGTTTGGTGCCGGCTTGGTCATGCGTGGGCCGGGCTGGCAGTCCTGACTTGGGCGCAGACATGTCGTTGGCTCTCACGGCGCGGGTCGTCACGCTAGATTTGCCATCGACGCGTGGCAATGTGCAGGATTGTTATGCCCCCCACGTGCAGCAAGATGGACGACTGGTGATGTCGATGGCTCGATAGCGGATGACGCTGTGACGCAGAAGTTGGTGAGGCCGGCTAGACCGGCTTCTGGTCGCCGACGGGGTGACGGTGATATTTGCTGATGTCAGATATCGAAGACAGCATGAATGATGACTGTTAATAAGACATTCCGAAAGCGTTCGGCGATGTTTTGGACCGAGTAGCTTGCAAAGTATTAGTTTGGTTGTGTGTGGGTGAAATGAAATGTAGTAGATCTGAAAGCTGACGCTACTTCTGCTCCCGCGTCTCACGTCTCAACCGTTGCTTGGCGATAGTCTTCCCCCAAGTCCCGTCCGGCGCACAGTCTAATCTAAGCCAACTTGTTACCCATATAACAAGGTAATGAGCACCACCCAAGTTTAGTGAAAGTGTGGGACCGTATGGCAGACGGGGAAGACTTGTCCTCGATCTCGGCAACTGCTAGTGTTGATCTCCCTTCATTGTTTGCTGCAACAATCATAAGTATCTCCTCGCGGCCTGAAGACAAGAGAGTGTCAACGCAGGCCAGATCTCGCCCTCGCCGTGTAATAGAGGTGTCGCCCTTGCCAGATCTCGCCCTCGCCGTGTAACAGAGGTGTCGTCCTTGCCAGCACCGCCTAGGCCCTCCCAAAAGAGGCCTACGTCCGTCCAGTGTGATTCACCTCTACCGCAGCAGCGCCCAGGATTATTGGCGCGAAGCGCGTCGGCGCTAAGTTAGTCTGTCGATCGGGTCTGACGAGCTTCCTGGCCGTTAGCGACGTCGATATCCACGACATCGACAACACCGAGGAGAAGAAACAGGAAAGAAACCGCTGGCCAGCATCTCTCCCCATACACGGTGGTGCATTAAGTACACCGACCGTCCAGACCGCACGTGAGCGGGGTGCAGCGCTGCCTCGAGGGCTCCAGGACTCCTAGCGGTAAGGTCTCCGGTCTCCGCTGTTCATGCTGCTGCTGCCCCATGAACTACTGCAGCACTCGCAGCTCCGGATGCAGGTCGCGCCTCTCGTGCCACCACACCGGTACCATTCTCAGCATCGCCATCGCCATGTTCTTGCTCCTCTCTTGGTCAGAGCGAGCGCGGGCGGCAGTCGTCGTCCTTCCTCCCGCTCACCCCGGACAGCTCATCGCCGTGTGAGTCGTCAACATCAACGGCTCTAGCACCATGATTGCCTGATGCTCAGCCTCACTTTTCATTCACTCCTCGAATCACCTGCTCCCTTATTAGATAGCACTTGGTCTCTTGTCATACCTCACAAAGTCTTGGTTTCAACTCTCTTCCTCGCTCATCGCCATCAGCAGCACCCCAAGATCTGATCTGCATGTGAGACAGCTTAAACGACTCATCACCAGCCTGCATATACCGGCCAACGCAACCTTCCGAACCACTCTTTGTCTCATACACTTACGGGCAACGCTGCATCTATGAGCACACAGCAAGCCACTGACACGTCACCGCCACCGAACACATACTCCGACTCTACCATCCTCACGCCTTCCTCAACACCCTCAGACACCTCTCAGCGGACTACGCCAGTGCTGATCACGTCCTACCGGACGAAATACCACAACAAGATGGACGAGAAGTCGCAGGATCAAACTGAGACGGTGGACATACCGCAGCCGGAGCAGACGACCACGACAACAGTGCAGATCGAGGAGCCAGCCAAGCTCACCCGGAAAAAGAGCAAATGCCACAAGACGAAGCACAAAAAGAGGTCGAAGGCGGTCAAGAAGTCGCATAACCGCAAGGCTGCACGTGATGATTCAGATTCGGACTCGGACTTGGACTCGAATGGTGATTCTGCATCAGAGTCCGATTCGGAATCGAACGACAGCAGTTCTGAAGAGGAGCTGCGTAAAAAAAAGGCTAAGGCGAAACAGTTGAGGAAGGCCAAAGAGAAGAAGAAGAGCAGGAAGAGCAGGAAGCACGACTTAGACAGTGACAGCGATCATTCAGCCAGTGATGACAGTGATAGTTCCTCGGACAACGATACTGCCAAGAGAAAGAAGAAGAGCAAGAAGGCCAAAAAGGCTGTCGACTCTGACTCAGAGGATGCGGTGACTGATGCAGATGACGAGAAGGATGTAACAGCGCTCGAGGCGCAAGTTCGAGAGCTCATGGGCAAGATCGCAGAGCTTCGCACGGCACCGAAGACAACCAAGTCGAAGCGCAGGCGGTCAAGTATCAAGTCAGCAAAGTCCACGAGATCCAAGTCGAAGTCTAAGAAAGTCGATTCGTTGGAGTTCAAGCGCGTGGATCAGCTATGGGACTCGACCATCCACAATTACAAGCTCAAAGAAAGTGCTGAGGATGACGAGGGCGAGTTCGCGGAATTCGCCTTTCTGGTTCGGAGACGATTCGATTGGGAGAACAAGTATCAAAACACAGTGATTGACGTCAAGTCGAAGCAGCTTCGAGCTGTTCTTGCCGTGGTCATGAAAGAATGCAAGAGTGTCAGTCTGGAAGCCGAGGAACCCTCTATTGACCCAAACCTTCTGTTCCTGTACCTGGAGGATCTGAGAACTTACTACAAGAAGACACTCAAGTCCAAGATCAGGGCCGAGAAAAAGAAAAAGGCAGTAAAGAAGCTCGAGCAGCAGAGGTCGCTCTGCAAGCTTTTGGTCAACTACATTGACGAAGACTATGCCGAAACGAAGAAGACTCTCTACCCTCTTCTCGAAGCGGGAAATATCACTTTTGATCTCCTGTGGGCGCTATTCACACCAAACGACATCGCGATCACTTCTTGCTACGGCTCTTGGGATGAGCCTCGATGCTTCAAGGTCGATTACGCCATGAAGTATCAGACCATGACCCGTGGCGAATGGTACTGCATTGAAGGCAAGTACATGGAGTACGATGGCAAGGGTTTCGGTTTCGGTGAATTTGAGGTCGACATCGAGGCCTTCAAAGGTCCACGCAAGATCACCAGTCTTGCGTCGTTCCCACTGAAGTACCACAAGGATCCCGAAGGCGTCAAGAAGGAGATCGTCGAGCGTGGACAACGCTTCGTCGAGATGGAGGGCATGGAGTACAAGTTCCACAAAGGTCTCGCATTCATGAAGAAGAAGAAGCAGGTCTTGAAGATCAACATTAATGGTCGCATCATGATCGACCCTGCCACCTTCAGGAGAGTGAATCCGAACTACCCAATCTCGCTCATCAAGCCAAAGGAGGCTGATGATCTCTTCAGCGACAGCGAAGGCGACGACGATTGCACATGCTGTGGCGACGATTCGGACAACGAAGATGCGTTGGGCGGTAACGAAGAGACATTGGATGGCGATGACGCTAAGGACTCGAAGTCGCCCAAGTACAAGTACAAGTGGATTGAAGATGATCGTGGCGACCCTCACTTCGTCGCTGTGGAGGTGGACGAGAATGGCGAGCCTGTCCGCAACGAGTCTCTCGACAAGCTCGAAAATTCCGACTCCAAGAAGCGCTCGTACACTTCGGAACAGCTTCTTCTCACTTCCCCCGTCGTGCTAGGCTTCGCATTCTCGGAGAAGCTGTGGTTGGAGTTCTCACTTTCAGGCGTCCACGAGATCACCTGGAACAATGATGCATTCGACTCATTGGTGCTTGAAGGCGACAAGAAGAGCACAGTCCGTGCCCTCGTGGAGAGCCACAAGTTCCACGCCGCGCACACTATCGACGACGTGGTGCAGGGTAAGGGCAGAGGTCTCGTCTTCGTCCTCCACGGTCCGCCTGGAACGGGCAAGACTCTCACTGCAGAAGGTATATCAGAACTTCTCAGATGTCCGCTATACATTGTCTCCGCCGGCGAGCTTGGCACAGATCCAGCCCGTCTCGAGCAAGAGCTTCAGAAGATCCTCGACATTGCGCATTCATGGGGTGCACTTCTCCTCCTCGACGAAGCAGACGTCTTCCTCGAGAAACGAGAAGTCCACGACATCCACCGCAACGCCCTCGTCTCGATCTTCCTGCGCCTTCTTGAGTACTTCCAAGGGATCCTCTTCCTCACCACAAACCGCGTGGAGACTTTCGACGATGCATTCCAGTCCCGTATCCACGTTGCTCTCCGCTACGAGGAGCTTACACCGAAGGCGAAGAAGGAAGTCTGGAAGAACTTCATCAACAAGGTCCGACGACAGGAGGGTGCGCAAGTCGCGGACTTCTCCGAGGAGGACTTCACGATTCTTTCTCGACACCGCATCAACGGCCGGCAGATCAAGAATATGGTCCGAACTGCGCAGGCGTTGGCCCTCAACGAGAGAGTCAAGTTGACCATGTCGCACATCCGTCGTGTCCTTGATGTGGCGGAGACGTTCGATCGAGATCTTAAGGGTGGGACTGGGTACATTGATGCTATGAGGAGCTACACATGAAATTTTGGACAATGAGTGCGACAGACGCGAAACACCGAAGCGTGAAATCCAGATATGTGCTTTCGAGGCATGGCGTTCGGGTCAACCATCTCCGCTTTATTTTCGGGACTGGCTTGGACAGGACAGAGTGGGCATTCTGGGTACGGCGGGAGCTAAGAACGGCTGGTTCCGGCTTGCACATGGTACAAGGCATCACGGAATGGAGGACAATCTCGATGACGACAATTGGCTCTGTGCTTCCCCATGCTGACTTCGTATATACTCTCCCTCATGGACGTCTACTCGTGACTTTGCGTGGCAACACCTAATGATCTGACGTTAGCGAAAAGCTCCAACTCTGCCAACACAGACGCTATCAACTCACTGTTCGGCCTCGGCACCCCAGGCGCAGCATCGGAATTCTTCGAAGCCGCATACCCTATCCCGATCCCCACGGCCAAACCCATTCCCAACGCCAACAGCATCATAATCCAGAACGCCCGCGACCTCTTCCACGCGCTCAGCTGTCGTGGCGCATTCCTCTCGGACCTCCTACGTGGGCTCCTGGGCGGTTTGGGGCTGGGATGTAAAGATGCTTTCGAGGCCTTCTTGCCCGGAAGGTAGACTGATGTGGGCCGGGAGAAGTTCAAGACTTCTGGGGCGTCGCTGTCGCGGCGGATGGAGCGTTTGTTGGTGTTTTCGTTGTTGCTGTCGGTTGTGTTTGTGGTGGTTCGATTCAGATTCAAGGAGAGGGCGGAGACGGTGGAGATGCTGGAGGCGGTGTGGTCGTCTTTTTCTTGGTTGGAATGGGCTAATGGAAGTTCTTCATCGTTGGAAATGAGGTTGTCCGTGGTGGTTGTGGCGGTCATGATGTTGTTCGGAAACGAGTGCGAGGGTTGGGGGAAGGGTAGAGCCATGGGTTGTTGGAGTCTGCTTCATGGGTTGGGACATGCCATGCTTTAACACTGCTTGCGGTGCTAGATTGGCGCAAGCATGGACTTCCTATTTTGGTGAGCATCGTGAACTATGGGGAAAGTCATGATCGCCATGATGCAGGCGTTGTGGCCTTCAAGCTTTCGGCTATGGCTTTTATCTCTACTTCACCTATGCCTGTGCCCTCGAGAGAACTCTCCGTTGCAGAAAGAGCTACGGTATGTCCAGCGTGACACATCTTTCAGACCTCTTCTTACATGTACTGCATTTGCCTTCGTACACGGTACTTGGCGTCAAGACATCTTTCCAGCGAGCGTAGTGTGGTGCTCCCCTCCATATCGCGCATGTTCAAAATCAAAGGGACCACGAGTCGGTAACATATGGCACACGACCGTTTGCTATGGGAACGTCTGCGCCGATCGATTGTTTCAGAGTGCAACGTCTTCCTGCAGAGTTCGCAATGCTTTGCAGAATTGCCATTCTGAGTCAGTGCTTCCAACGTCGCGTTCTAACAGCGCGACGCGAGCTGTTCTTTACTCTGGATCCCATGTCGAGTGGGACCAACGGCAGAGCAACAGTGCCTATTTGCTGCCAGGTGGTGCGAAGGTACGTTCTGCAAGTCGTCCGAGCGGAACCACGGCCGATGTCAGTGATCTATTTCTCTCCTAGCATCAAACATAGCCGGATGACACGTACCAAAATGTAGATAATGCATTCTGCCAACACGTCGACCCCAAAAAGCGCTTCTTGTCATGAATCAGATATCTTTTCTTGTGATGTCATGTGTGCTCCAAGTCTGGTCGCTGGGAGGCATAAGCCCGCAAGGGTGGTGCCAGAGCTGGGTCCTCATGATCCCTATTGAAACCAAGCACAATGATAGCAGCAATCTCTGTGCCAATGAGGCATGATTTTGGACGCCGATGGGACATGCTAAGTCTCCGCGGACAATGGATTTATGATGGCGGTATAAAGCTTGCCAATGCCTGCCTCGCCTATGTCTCGGAGTCAACTTCCTCAAGCAACACATCGTGAAGGCCCTTTCTGTCTGCATCACTCTCCTCTTCACCAGCTTCGCTGCAGCTCAACAGGTGCAACTGCATCGAAGCTACTCCGTGAGCATAATGACTGGCCGCTACTTCACAAGGCCTTTGTGTTCTTGGGCCGACGAGCGGCGAGTGTCGCTGGGGCCAAGATGGCGTGCAAGCCTGCGCAAAAGAAAGCAGATCTTGGTGATATTTCGACGAAGCTCAATAATATACCGGGGTATGCTACAGGACAATATATGTTGGCTCTTGGATGATTCCTGCACGGTCAATGGCACAGGCGACAAGGCGCTCTGCTGTAATAATAGAATGCCCGGATCTGTGAACTGCCTTTGTACGAGACAGAAATACGTAAAGAGCGGAGTGGATGCTACGACATGCCAGCCGTGCACAACGCACTGCAGTCATGGTAGTCTCCTCCATTCAAGCCATGCATTAAGCAGCTCTCTCTGTACGCACTTAATAAAAGGACAACTTACACGCCAAAAAACGACCATACCCTAAGCTGCTGGCAAGCCGCATTCCTGCTCGTGGCGCAAGTCTCGATCTTCTAAAGATCCATGCAGAGGATTGCAGTCTTCGAAGCAATTATTCTGTGCCGCACCATCTGTTCCATTCGGGGGTTGTATCTTTGCTAGCCACAGAACTTCGTCCACATTATTGGCAAGATCCTATCAAGCCAATATCCTGTCTCTTGCATGATTGTGTTGCCATTCTCCAACTGCAAGAATTGGAAGCTCAAGGCGTTTGGAACCGAGCATGTAGCTTGAGGAACCTATAGCCGGGAGGAGTGATATGCTGCCGGTAGGACGCATGGCAAACATTAGTGTGAAATTGGTATTGTCCTGGTCTTCGTGGCCCTTGATCCTCAGTGGCGCTGTAATCTTGAGAGGGAGTTGTCTGAGGAGGAATGTTACGAATGTAACGTCTTCACGGAGACTTCAGTTGCTCTGCAGAACTGCCGTTAATGAAAAGTCCAGTCCCGACGTCACGTTCTCCCAGCTCGACACAATAACTATTTGACTTGGATTCCATGTCGAGATATGAGGAACGACAAGAGAAAGTTGGGAGTGATCGAACCAGATCTCAAGATCCACTCCATGCTCGGCGCGGCCCGCTCCCAAAGTGCTTCTTCGGTACCTGGAGGTGAGACTTCCTCCTTCTAGATCAACCTTTCACTGACCCAACCTCGGATGCCATGAAGCTCACAATGTCTAGCAACCGATCCGACAGTAGAGGGATGACCGTCTCTGCGGCGTTCATGGAGCACTGTAATCTTGGTCGCCTTCGCATCGTACCACATTGCAGTCTAGACCTTTGAACCAACGATGCAGATCCCGCCTCGGTTCAGCTCCACCAGTCGAAGCCACAAAGACGTTAACACGCGACTTGGCATCCATCGCTCGGGATGCCTAACCTCAAATGAGAAGTGGGCACGTGTTTGTCTTTTCTGTCTTCCACTTCAATCTTATCTCGTTATGGACTTCTCCATCTACAGGCGGTGCGGTGAGTAATGGCAAGCTTTCAGTCTTACAAACTGCTGGAGAACGGAGAACCGGCGCCGGAGGATGAGGGTGACCTTCCGCTCGAACAGGTCACAGCAGGCAAGGGCAAACGGCGGTTCCTGGAGTCGACACAAACTATCAGGGGTTTGCTTGAATATGGCTACCAAAGGACGGAAGAACTTAGTCAGCGCTTGCCTGCGCGACTCAAGCCCTTCTGCAATCTCTGGACTTCTCTGGTTGTTGTCGGAATCATGCTCTTAGTCGTCATATTCCTTTTGGTGGTCAACGGCTTCGGTGGATCGTATGCACAGGAAGATGTCTTACAGCATATCGACCCGCGCATTGGCACAGGCCCTGGTGGCCATGTGTTCGCTGGACCGACTTTGCCCTTCGGCATGGCGAAGCCAGTGGCAGATGTGGCAGGAGAGCATATGGGAGGCTTTGCCTCCGATCGAACTCCAATTATGGGATTCTCTCACCTTCATGATTCGGGAACAGGAGGAAGCCCTTCCATGGGCAACTTCCCTATCTTTCTCCATCCAAACTGTCCGAACGTGACTGCATGTAAGTTCGGCAAAGGTGTTCGAGACACGCACTACATCCCAGAGTCTGTCGCTGCGAGGGTCGGATACTTCTCCATCGAGCTTGAGTCTGGATTCCGTGCCGAAATAGCTGCGTCTGATCGTGCAGCATTATACAAATTCTCTTTCACGAATGCAACAGAGCTGAACCCACTTATCTTATCCGATGGCTCAGACCTGCCCGGATCGAATGGACCCCGAAGCTTGTGGGTCAACCCAGAGACGGGACGCATCACTGCATCAGGTCAATTCAATCCTTCCTTCGGCCAAGGCAATTACAAGACCTACATGTGCACCGACTTCAAAGGTGCCAAGGTGCAGGATGTCGGAAGCTTCAACTACTCTGCTGTCTTGCCTGGAGTCGCTGCAGCGGTCTCAGCGAACCAATTCTACGCAGCTCGGCTGGGAGTGTATACACGATTCAAGGACGTCAAGCCTGAAGACACAATCTATGCCCGAGTTGGACTTTCGTGGCTGAGTGTGGAGCGTGCATGCGAAAACGCTGAGCGCGAGATCAAGGACTGGAACTTTGACCGCCTGGTCAAAGAATCGGAGAAAGCATGGCGTAAGAAGCTTGAACCGATCTCGCTAGACTCCACCGGTGTCGACAAGAGCCATCTACGCAACTTCTGGAGTGGTGTGTATCGAGCTTTTATCAATCCACAGGACTACACTGGTGAGAATCAGCTATGGAACTCAACCGAGCCATACTACGACAGCTGGTACTGCATCTGGGATACTTTCAGAGGTGTACACCCATTCTATATGCTCGTCGATACTGTATCGCAATCGCGCATGGTACGCTCTCTCATCGATATCTATAAACACCTTGGCTGGCTACCGGACTGTCGGATGTCATTCTGCAAAGGTCTAACTCAGGGAGGATCTAATGCAGACGTCATCATAGTCGACTCGTATGTGAAGAAGCTGAAGGGTGTCAACTGGGATGATGCATATGCCGCGATTATCAAGGATGCCGAGGAGCAGCCCAAGAACTGGGACATTGAAGGGCGTGGCGGGCTTGACAGCTGGAAGAAGCTTGGCTACATCCCTTACAAGGATTCATCGTCTGGTGGCTTGCGCACTCGCTCTGTATCCAGGACCTATGAGTATGCTTACAACGACTTCTGCATCGCGGAGATGGCCAATGCGACCAACAGACAGGACGACTACCAAAAGTACACCGGACGAGCAGAAAACTGGAAGAACCTCATCGACTGGGACTTGGAATCAATGGGCTTCAAAGGCTTCCCCCAACCACGACTAGCGAACAGCACCTTCGTCTTCCAAAACGCCACCCTCTGCTCCCACCTCAACAACTTCGACGGCTGCTACCTCAACCCCAGCGGCCACGAAACCTACGAAGGCAGTCCCTGGCTTTATCTCTTCTACGTACCTCACGATATGGCCGGCCTCGTGAAGTCCCTCGGCGGTCGTGAACGCTACCTCGAGCGTCTCCACAAACTCCACAACAGCGGAGTCCTCTACATGGGCGACGAACAAGCCTTCTTAACTGCCTTCCTCTACCACTACGGCGGCCGTCCCGGCCTCTCCGCAAAAGAAACTCACCGCTACATTCCCAGCATGTTCAACGACACAATCGAAGGGATCCCCGGCAATGACGACAGCGGCGCAATGGGGACCTTTGTCTTCTTCAGCATGCTCGGAATATTCCCCAACGCAGGCCAAAGCGTGTATTTCATTATCCCTCCTTTCTTTCCGAGTGTTAGTATTAAGAACCCGCAAACGAGGAAGACGGCGACGATCAGGAATGTCAATTTCGATCCGACCTATGAGAAAGTGTACATCCAGAGTGCGCGGTTGAATGGGAGGGATTATAGGAAGAACTGGATTGATCATAGCTTCTTTTTGGAGGGGGGCACGTTGGAGTTGGTTTTGGGGACGGAGGAGAGTAACTGGGGGACGAGGGATGAGGATTTGCCGCCTAGTACATCGACAGGATTGTTTTTGGGTTGACAGGACAGTTTATTGCGATTGTATAGTTCGAGAAATATGAGCTTGTAGTGTGTTGTACCGAACGCACCTGTATAACACATACAGCTAGAGGACGTCCTAATCCTCAAAGTGAAAGGCGATCATCTGCATCTTTGCATGCTGCTCAGCAAGTACATATAAGCTCCCACTGGCCCTATTCACATTGATGTTAGCAAGCAATATGCGAAGTTCATTTACGTGACCTATATAATGCGGACTGGACAAAAGGCATATGGGCGTTTTATCGAAGAGAAAGTGGAAGAACAGTTGGAAGGCGTGGAAGCGGAGCCAGCTCCTGACATTGGATCCACATCCGCTTCTGGAGCGCGAAGAAGGTGAATACGAAGAAACCAAATAATCTCCCAAAGATGCTATGCGCAACACGACAGCAGCAATTGATCCGCTTTGGCAATGCTTGTGTCCTCGGTGGTCGCAACACGCCCTTACTCCAGCCGCACAGTTCCTGAGACGGCCGGAACGACCAATCTTCCAATGCTCGACTGCTCCTCGAACAAGTCCCCAGGGCGGCCGCCGATACTACAGGCCTCCGAACCTCGCGCGCCTCGATGCCGCCAGTAGGCACTTTGATGCAGTGTCCCAGCCGATGAGAGGGACCAAGCCAGCGGACTACAAGCAGATCGTCAAACCACTCCCGCGGTCTGATCCATTACCAAACCTCGAGAACGAACCGACCCGCTTTCTGTATGGACGTCTGCGATCCTTTGCCGTTGATGGCAAGACGGAACGATGTCGACAGATTGCAGAATATCTGGTCAAAGAGCGGCGCGAACGGCCAAGCACGCAGATTTACAACTCGCTGATCCTGAGCAACACTAGCCATGGTCATGGTAGTGCATGGCGTGTCAGTATGCTGCTGGATGAGATGCACAACGGAGGCCTGCAGCCGGACTCTGGAACCTGCCATGCTGTGTTGAAAGTGCTGGCCGTGCATGTCGACCACTTGTTGAGGACGGACATCCTGGACTACATGCAAAAGAGGTGGTACCCGTTGTCAGAGGAGGGGCAGCACGATGTTGTGGCAGGACTGTTGCGTGAAGGTCTCTTTGAGCAGGCATTGCAAAGGCTGGACGATATGAGATCCAAGGTTAGGGTGGACACTTGGCTATGGGATATGACCGTCTACGTTCTGTGCGACGCGGGAGAGGTGGAAGAGGCGTATCGCATTATGCGGATACGGTACGACTCGAGCGAGATGAACTTGAGCAAGAGCTTATGGACTTACCTGCTAGACAAGGGGAGTGAGGCGCGACATCACGATGCGACAGCCCTGGCTTGGAACAGCCAGGTCAATCAAGGGTACATCACCGCATCGTCTGGGGTGTGTCTGAATGTCCTTGCCACGGCAGCACAAGCAGGTGATGCGGTCATGGCTACAGACGTGTTTGCACAGCTCAGCGAGCGAGGCACTGCCTTTCGACCTATCCACTACGAGCTGCTCATCTCGACATACCTCTCCGCCAGTCCGCCGGATTTGAGCCGAGCCATCAGTATCCTCACCATTATGCCGCTTGAGAAGATGGAGCCAACCACGGCCGAAACCCGGCCACTGTTCCTCTACCTCCGCGACAAACCCGCGCTGGTCAACGAAGCGTTCTCCACGTTGCGGGAACTGCATGCCCAGGACCGCAAGATTCCCATCGCTGCGCTGAACCTGCTCATAGAATGCTATGTTGAGCAGAGGAACCTTTCAGAGGCGATGAAGATATACAAGCTGATCCACACATTCGCGCCGATGAGCCAGGGAGCACAGAAGTCGTTCGCCAACGTCGAAACCTTCAACCTTCTCCTCAAGGGCTGCCGAACCGCGGATCCACCTGACGACCAACAGGCCTCTTTCCTCGTCTCGGAGCTTTTGGCTCTGCGAATTATTCCTACATCTCTTACTTACGATCGACTTATCCTGGTCTTCGTCACTGCAGGCAAGGCCTCTTTGCGAAAGGCTGCGCGCCTTCAAGACGCCGCCGCAGCGCAGACCGAGCGACGGAAGGGTATAGAGCTACTCGACTGGGCCGTGCGACATTTTGCGGACATGCAACCTCTTGGCTGGATGCCTCGCTTTGGCACACTGGAGCAACTTGCTATTAATCTGGCCAGAGCTGGTGACGAGCGCTGTTGGGATGTGTTGCAAACTTCGGAGGATCAAGGTCAAGACATTGACGGCTTCGCAGAGAAGGGCAAATACATGAGGAAAAATGTCGAGGAGGCGTGGGATGCCGCCGTGGATGCAATGCAGGGCGCTCAAACTGATGGTGGAGGATATGCGGCAGTGGCGGCTGCAGCATGAGGCGTGCGTCTGGCATCAGGCCAATCACTGCCCAACAGATGTGTTTTGCGAGGCACAGGCACATGTATACAACACCACGTGAAGCGTGGGATCCTGCACCGTGCCACCTGGTACATACAAGGGAATGCGTGTGATCAGAGTCGCACAAGCCTACTTACACTTCCTCAGCGCGAGCAGCTTGCCATCTTGGCCTGCGCGTAACAACGTGGCTTCTGCGTGGATGTGACTTGAAGTCCGGTATCGCTCTCATGTCACAGCCCTTTGCGGCAAATCACTTTCTCTCGCTCTTGCTCGGAAAGCCATCAACTTTTGCTTCAGCCGAGGCGACACCGACGGGATCCGGGACGGACCACAGACGGCACACGTGCATCCTTCCTTCGTGGGATACCAGATACCTCCACATCGATGAGGCCGGAGGCGTCTCGCGAAGAACTTTGTGTCGAACTTCAGACAAGTTTATTAGTCGTTCTGTACACAACGCAACCCAAGCCTGATTACACCGACTGGTGCTGATAGTCGCGTCGAATCGAAGCGAATCCACGCGTTGCAAGAATCTCCACACTAAACTTCAGCGACCGCTCCTGCCACGCTGATGTGCCCATCCACGTGTGCCAAGGAACATCATCCCGCAAACCCGGTCGAGACGCCTCCCTCCAACAGCGCGTCCTCGGTCTGCACGTCTGCAGGCGCATGGAGCGCTTTGACCCGTCCCTAATGCTTTCATAGCTTTTATCAGCAGATCTTATCAGATCGAGAACTTGATTTTTCGTCACACCGCGGCAGCCACGCCAGGATGAGGGTCACTCCACACTTGACCCATTCGCCGCCCATCACCTTGCCAAGAGCATGCCATGCGCGGAAACGCGACTGGAGATACGGTACTTTAATAGGAGCTCCTCCCCATGTCGAAGTCTTCCCGTCGAAAGCATAACCTCTGCCGAAGTGGGCAGCAAGACACACTGTGACTGAAACCCCTGCCACGCTCGCGCATGCCGTGGGAGGCCTGCGTCGCTGCACGGTCGACGCTGTGCGAGGGCGTATAAATCTCTCATCCAAGATCGCCGGTGACGCCTCTTTTGCGCTATTTCGCTTGTCGCGGTGAAAGTCTAATCCTCTGTTCGTTTGTGGTAGGCTAGTGGCTCCGAGCTTGCGGGAGCAGCGACCTAGTTCTGACACTATCGTCCCGTGGTCGTAGTTGCGCATCTAATCTGATCCTTGTTGTTTTATTCACTTCACATCACCTTGTACATCGACGTTGTGACGCCCTTCCAGCTGACTGAGTTGGAGATGAAGACTTGAAGATGTCGACAGAGAAGAATCTCAAGAGTTCAGGTGAGGTTGAAGTTTACTCGTTGAAGACATGAGATGTTGACTTAGTATAGACCTACCATACGCCTCGTCTGACGAGCAGCGACATGGTGGTCCACCAGAACCCATCGTTCTCACCGGTGAGACCAGTCCAGGTGTGAAGCGCATCGAGGCGCTGGCACGACATGTCACGTTCAAGGATCGCATTTTGTTGTTCATTACCGTTTTCTTGCTGGCATACTGCTACACTCTCGATGGCACGCTTCGATACGTGTACCAGGTATGCACCTCGCAACAACGGCACCTAATGCGTTACCTAACACCGTCCAGCCCAACGCCACGGCCAGCTACGGAACACATTCCCTCCTCGCCACCATCACCGTCGTCCGCGGCGTCATTGCATCCGCAGCACAACCGACCGCAGCCAAGATCGCCGACGTGTTTGGCCGTATCGAACTCCTCCTGGTTTCCGTCGTCTTCTACGTCGTCGGCACAATCGTCGAGACTTTCTCCAACGACGTTCACACCTTTGCAGCTGGTGCTGTAATTTACCAGATCGGCTGGACTTGCGTGATCTTGCTGGTGGAAGTCATCATCGCGGATGTTACGTCCCTGCGATCGCGGTTGTTCTTCTCTTTCGTTCCGGCTGCGCCATATTTGATCAACACCTGGGTCAGCGGAAACATCTCCTCGGCCGTGTTGACGAATTCGTCGTGGAGATGGGGAGTGGGGATGTGGGCTATCATTTACCCCGTGATGGTCATCCCAGTGGTCGCGGTGCTCTTCCTGGCGCACCGACGCGCGAAGAAGCTGGAGGATATGTCCAACTACAAGACACCATTCCAGATGTACGGCCCTGCGAAGCTTATGGTCGCGCTCTTCTGGCAGCTGGATGTGATTGGCATTATCTTGATCATCGCCTGCCTTGGATGCATCCTGGTTCCTTTCACGCTGGCTAGTGATGGCGCGCAGTCTTGGGCGCAGGCACACATCATTGCTCCAATTGTTGTTGGGTTTCTCCTCGTGCCTGTCTTTGTGCTCTGGCAGGCGAAATCACCACATCCTATGGTGCCGTTCAAGGTATGTATACTCACGATCCCGATGCTTCTTCCCTTGAGCTGACATTCTCCCAGCTCCTCAAAGACCGTGCCGTCTGGGGTCCCCTCGGCATGGCCTGCATGCTCAACTTCGTCTGGTTCCTCCAAGGCGACTACCTCTACACCGTAGCAATCGTCGCCTTCGACCAGTCCATCCTCTCCGCCACACGCATCACCGGCCTCTTCAACTTCTGCTCCGTCCTCACAGGTATCATCACCGGTATGGTCGTCTTCTACGTCCGCCGCCTGAAACCGTTCATCGTCGCGGGCACATGCCTCTACCTCGTGTCCTTCGGCCTCCTCATCCACTTCCGCGGCGGAACTTCCAGCGGCAACACCTCCGGCCTGATCGGCGCGCAAGTCTTGCTTGGTATCGCAGGTGGTCTCTTCCCATACCCCGGTCAAGCCAGTATTCAAGCCGCCACCAAGCACGAGCACGTCGCCGTCGTCACCGGTCTCTACCTCGCTCTCTACAGCGTCGGGTCCGCCCTGGGAAATGCCGTCTCCGGTGCCATCTGGCGTCAAGTCCTGCCAGGCCAGCTCGCGCAGAATCTCGGTGCCATCAGCAACAATGCTACGCTCGCTGCTACCGTGTTTGGAGACCCTTTCACCACGGCGATCGAGTATCCCATCGGTACGCCGGAGCGTGAGGCGATTATTACGTCGTACCGGCACACGCAGCGATTGCTTACTATCACTGGTCTTTGTTTGTGCATCCCGCTCATTGGGTTTGCGTTGTGTTTGAGGAATCCGAGATTGACGAATACGCAATCTTTGCCGGATGCTGAGGAGGATCGCAAGACGATTGTTGAGCGTGAGGGTGGTGTTGGGGAAGAGTCGGAGAATAGGGGCGTTGCCCAGAAGGTTAGGGATTTCTTGTTTAAGTAGATGATAGCCTTGGTGGGGTGGAAACAGTACCCTGGTGCGGGTTGGGAGTGATCATGTGTTGACGGTATGATGCAGTATATATACGAGAAAGAACAGTACCATTTCATACATGCTCATGCTGCATATCTTTCCAGAGCCGCTATGGTTGTGTAGCGGGGAGAATCAGCTTTGCAGAAATGAATGGCTGAGACCTGATCCGTCGTGATTACATACCCATCCTGAATCACCAGGGGTATGTATTGCTCCTGCATACTGCCACTCTCGACAACCGTCATCGGCTGCAGTGGCACTGTGCAATGGGAACAGGTTGTCTGTTCCCTTTTCTCACGGTTCGATCGATCTGTGCCCTTCGGTGACGCCAAGAGACGTGTCGCAAGCCTCTGCCATCATGTGGATGCTGCTCGCGCGGTAATGGTTGTTTTTGCTTTTGTGCATACATTTAAAAAGACCGGTGATGGACCTCGTGGCATTTTACCCGCTGTATCAGACTCCGTTGCTAGCGCAAAATGCTTGTATCTGCGCGACTGCAAGATCTGTGGTTCGATTTGTAGTGGGGATATCATCCTTTTGCTGGTATTGTTGCCATAGTCCAGTCCGTAGCTCTTATGTGAGTATCATCATCTTCATATCCGACAGTCCTGGATCGATATCGCACGGCTGTCAAAGCGGGAGTCTTATCCGCTGTCTCCCATGATCCTTTTCACTTTCTCCAGGAGCGGCTTGCTCTCGCGCCCTAGCTTCCTCTGTCCGTTCCAGCCTCCAGTCCGCGCTTTTGACATGGCTTTTCTGAACTTTTCGCGCTCTTCGAGTTTTTGCTGTCGTTGTTGTTGTGCTGCTTCTCGTGCTTTCCTCCGCTCTTCTGCCTCTGCTTTTCTTTGCAGTGCTGCTTCGTGCTCCTTCTTGAATGGGATTGTCTTGGGTTTCCTCTTTCGCGGTTCACGATCTGGTCTGCGAGGTTGCACCTGTTCTGGTTCTTCGGCTTCTCGTTCGATCAGAGTCTGGCGATCTGGATGTGGTGCTGTGTCGACTTCTTGCGTCTTCTCTTTCTCTTGGTCCAGTGCGAGGGATGCTGGTTGTGGTATTGATTCTTCCTGCTCGGGGATCTTGCCTTGCTTCTTCAGTTTTGAGTACTCCTTGTAGATCTTGGCCTTGCCGATCAAGTTCTGCTTGATCTCTTGGTCTATTGCACTGTTAGCTATGCGCATGGCCATCGACTCGAGGCTCGCCCACTTTTTCTCTTCCACACGCCGTCGGGAAGGTTGTCTGGTCCTACACGGAACCCCTTCTTCTGCTTCTTCCGCTCGTCCTTGGCGTCACCGTCGTCGCGATCGCGTTTCCTCTTTTCAGACATGGTTATGTTGTATGGAAATGGTATGTACAGCAGAGAAAGTCTAATGTGTTGGAAGAAGAGGGATGACATTCAATTCCGGCTCAAATATTGATGACCAATTTGATGAGCTGATACGTCAGGGTCCAGCGACTGGACCGAGTGCAGACACGTTTCTAAACGGGAGGTTCAAAGGTGACACGACACCAACGCCTTCTTTCTGCCGGATGCTGCTTGCAACTCGCCTTGAGGACAACTTGTTACACGGCTCTTTTTGATCTTTCTTCGCAATTCGCGCGGCTATGCTCTAAGCCACACACTCCTTCACACCACAATCCTCCTTGGCTTGCTCTGCACTGCAACTCAAGAATAACGTCCAAAGCCATAAGTTGGCGCGCGATCTACCATGTCGAACGAATACAATTACGATGCCGATGCGCAGTTCTACCCTTTCTACGTAATCACCGTTAGCGCATTCGTCGCGCTCCCCCTCACATACAGTCTTCTACGGGCTCCCTCAGATACCTCTAGTCAGGCCAAAGCAGGACACATAACCAGCAATTTCAAGCCTGACGATGCCGACATTATTGCTGGTCAGCGATCCAAGCAGAAGCGGAAAGAGGTACGTGAATATCACAGGGGATAATGAGAGCTAGGAGCCTAGAGGTGACTGACATATCGTGTTGAATAGCTACGCCTGAAGCGCATAATAACCGCAGCCTCTGCATGGCTGCTGATCTTCTACTCGATATACCTCATCATAGTCACCGCCAGACTACAGCCCAAGATATGGAATCCCTACGACATCCTCGACATCAGCATGTCTGCTACCGAGAAGCAGATCAACTCACGGTACAGGAAGCTCAGTATCACCATGCATCCCGATAAGCGACAGCCCAACCCTGCTCTCAACCAGACTTTCGAGACTATCAACAACGACTGGGTCGAGATTGTCAAGGCCTACAAAGCGCTTACAGACGAGGAGGTCAGGAACAACTTCATCCAGTACGGCAACCCAGATGGCAAGCAAAGCACAAGCTTCGGGATTGCGCTCCCGCAGTTCCTAATTGCTGCAGGCAGTAGGAAGTATGTTCTTGCGATTTATGGTCTCCTGCTGGGTATCGGTCTGCCGTGGCTCGTCGGAAAGTGGTGGTATGGTATGCAATCCAAGACTCGCGAAAAGATCCTCGTGACCAGCGCAGGCAACATGTTTAGAGAGTACAGGGACAACATGGACGCTGGAGACGTTGTTGCAGCTGTAAGCAGCGCCGATGAGTTCAAGGAGATTCTGTCCGGAGCACGAGAGGGCAACGGACTCGGCAGGGTCGAAAGCAAACTGGCTGGCTTGATTGACAGCGGTGCCGCGATGCTCCCAAAGGACAAGAAGAAGCTGGACGAGATGGAAGATCTTTCACGCCGCAAGACGCTCGCACTTCTGTGGGCGTATCTGAACCGACTGGACCTAGACGATAAGTCTCTAGAGGCAGAGAAGTACGAGCTGGCACCAACTGCGCTTCAACTCGCCGAGGCTTTTCGATCGACAGTCCTTTCCTATGGCAACACTGCACCTCTTATGGCTGAATACCAAGTTGAGCAGTCTCTTGTCCAGGCTGTCACCCCGAACGCTGCTGGGCGCGCGCCTCTACTCCAACTGCCACACTTTACTCCTGGGATTGTCCGCCAAGTAGAAGGCGCGGTCAACAATACACGGGAGCACATGACTATCCAATCCTTCATGGCTCTTCCCGCCGAACAACGACGAGCGCTCGCGCAAGCAGCTGGCCTGACCAACGATCGACTGAAGGACGCTGAGAGCGTTGCGAAACAGCTACCTCTTCTAAGAATCGAGAAGGCCTTCTTCAAGGTTCAGGGCGAGAAGCACATCACTGGCTCCTCGCTTGTTCAATATATCATCAAGGCTCGCTTCATCCCCCCTGGTACTCCTGCGTCTAGCATTCCTCCTGTGGACGAGAAGGACCTTCTAGATGTGGATCCTGATGAAGGTGATATCAAGGCGCAGAAGATCGAACCAGAGCAGCACTTTGTCCCTCTTGCACATGCACCATACTTCCCTCAGGATCGCGCGCCCAAGTGGCACGTATTCCTGGCCGACAACCGACAAGGCAAGGTCGCGGTCCCCCCTTTTACCTTTGGCACATTTGATAAGAAGCCATTCGACAGCGAGGGCAAGCCAACCTTCAATGTGGTCACCTTGAAGATGCAATTTGCAGCTCCGCCTCAAGCGGGCGAGTACAAATTCCAGATGCACATGGTGTGTGATAGCTATATCGGCTTCAACCACAAGCAGGATGCGGTAATGGTGGTTGAGGACGCAAACAAGGTGCAGCAAGTCGACGAGGAAGACGACATTTCAGAGCCTGACGAGGGTAAGAATGTCCCGACTCGCATGACGTTACCTGTTACTGACCTCCTAACAGATTCGATCGCTGGGCAAATGGCTGCACTCAAGGGCCAGCCCACTGCCGACGCAGATAAACCAGGACGCAACCGCAAGGTACGTAGTAGCCCGTCATTACTCTTGACGCTTAGCCGCAGGCGTCTCGGAAGCGCTTCGTGATCGCTCATACTGACATTATCGCAGCTCAAGGAGAAGATCGCGCAAGAGGAAAGCGACTACGAGAGCAACACTGACGAAGACGAGGACTCGGAGAGTGAGACCGACACCGACACCGACTCTGAAGCAGAAGAGGCCGCAAAGAAGGCAAAGGCCTGGTGGTAGATCTCTGTCTCACATTCGCAATGGCATGGTTCGGACTCTTCCCTGGGACCTTTGAGTCTCAAGCGTGATAGCGTGGCGTTCTGGCACAATAGTAGGCACGAAGATTTACCATGTAGCATAGGGGTATCGACAGATTGCGCTTCAGGTATGTTGCCATTTCTCTTACGTCCAAGCTTCGCTGTGTCTAACATCAAGCAAAAAAGACCTTACAGCATCAATGCTCGCTCCTACTACAACTAGAATGCAAATTTCCCAGTCAACAAGTCACAAGGTGTGAAACATGGAAAACATTTGGTCGCCGGTCTGGTCTACACGATCATTTCTCAGGAATTTCATATAAGGTGGCGAAACTTCAAGAGCTGCCTATCGATATGGAGTGGATCATGACGAGCTGGGTCATGACGAGGTATCAGACAGAGATGAAGCCCCAGCGAGAAGCTAGATCTGGACGGAATGTCAGGAGCGCTCTTGCCGGTTGATCGCATACTTGAGGCTATAGCGTACGATAGCGGAGCCGCAAACACTTTGGGTGCTGTCCAGGAGGTGGTAAGGTGATCGATTTCTCTCTGGCATCTGCTCGCATTCATGTCGAATCAATTGTCTTGGGTATTGTTTATCGTTTAATTCTAATACTTTCTTCATGAGAATCATCATCGGAAAATCATAAATTCACCACCACAGCCTCGCTAGCTCTGACAGTGATGGGTCCAATCTTGCCCCTGTTCCCTCTCACACTGATCGAGGTGCTCGCTCCTTGCACGGGCTTGCCATTACTAGCATAAGTCCAGCTCACGCCCTTCCACGAAATCTTACTTGCGTCCGCAGTGTCCGCGCCAGGCGCGGTTAACTTGTCGATCTTGACGGAGGCGGTATAGGTACTTCCAACCGAGAGCATGATTGACTTTGAAGGCCTAGTGGTCCCATCTGTAGTCTTCCAGGTCTGTAAGTTGACAAGCACGACTCGCTTGACCTTGCGCGTACTGGCGTCGTAGATGGCGTAGGCTGAGAACATATCCTGACCTAGCTTGAGGTCGACAATACGAATGTTGCCTGTGCTGCCGATGATATCGGCGACGAAGGGGTGGGCGTATTATGGTGGGAGTACTGCTGCGGGAAGGCCAAAGTAATCGACTCCTCTCCATGAGGCATAGCTGAAACCGGTACTTTGTTGCACGTTCATACGCTTGATGTTTAGCGTCATGCCGTAGATCATGAAGTCTGCCAGCCACAGCGCACTGCCAAAGACACCCAGGAGATCGCCGTTGCCAGAGCTGTACGTGTTGCTGTTGACTTCAGCAAGGTGAAGTGGGATGTTCGGCTTGTTGGCCTTGAGCCAGGCAACAGCTGGCTTGAATGTGTTGAGCTGCTGTGCTATGCGGGTATGGTTCATGTAGTTCGATTGGAGGGCGCTGGCAGGAACTGGTTCGCCGTCCATATAGTGGTGAAGTGACATGCTCGCCACGTTGAAGCCTTGTGCATCGGCGCTGCCTTGGCCGTTTGCGCCGAACGTGTTTGGTGTTGACCAGTACGTGTTCAGCGGCGAGTAGTAACCCGCTGCCTGCATACTAAAGGTTGAACCCGAAGCATTCTTGATTGCCGTGGCGTAGCCCTTCCATTCAGAGAGGTATGTTGACATATTGTAGTTGCCCGGTCTGTTGCCGCTCTGGTAAAAGTCAATCTCGTTACCGATTTCGAGGGCGTCTAGGTTCGAGCCGATGTTCCTCAAAGCTTGCATCGCGGCAGCTGCGGAGTTGTCTTTCTGACCGGCACTGTTGTTGGCGAAGTGTGCCATGTATGTAAACTTGGCAGGCAGGTTGGCGAAGCCCTGGAACCAAGGAGGACCTAAGAGCATGCCACGAGGGATACCTCCAGGTGTAGCACCAGGCGGTAGTTGCAATGCCACTGTCTGGCTCGCATTGTACACGGAGAAGTCTCCAGATGTTCCACCCACTCGTATGTGAACGCTTGATCCTGTTCTGCTCGCCACTTCTGAAATGAGATTCGCGGAGAAGGTATTCGGTGATGAAGCGTTCCCTGCGTATTCGTGGAATGAGTGCTGGCTCATAGCGAAGCCGGGATAACCATGGTCGACGATATCGGAAGCTCCATTCGGTGTGGTCTCTGATACTGTGATGGCAAGAGATGTCGATTGTCGTGTTTCAATATCCGATAGCAGAGGAGACTGTTTTGTAAGCACAACAATGGCGGATAACAGAAAGATTGAAGACAATATCCTGTCGTTGAAGGTCGGCAGAATCAAGAAATCGTTAACATTAACAGTGGGAGGCCATTCACTTGTATATGTTGAGGTCGAAAGCACTCAAGCAAGGATTGGCCTATGCGGTTGATGAGCCGATGTATTGCTCTGGCTTTTGGGTCCGTAATGCAAGACTTGAAGCGAATAACTTGGAAGGACTGCGCCGAGAAGAATGATCCGGCCAACTTGAGTGTTCATACTGCACAGATGTGCACAAGACCTGCTGCCCAGATCGTGAGCGGCTGAAATTTGAGTTCAACCAGCGCTTCTGGGGGTGGTGGCCATGTTCTACGCAAGCCACAATATGCCTCGTGTCGGCCCCGCCGTCATTATAGCGTTGCTGGCAAATTGTCATGTTTTTCTGATATGCTTCTGTGCCTCGTGGTGAAAGAGGCGGTGAACATTGACGAGCAAAGTAAGGCCCGCGGAGCCAGTTGGAACTTGAGCAACGCTGCAGTGATCTCGAACGGAGACGAGATGATACTCTGTGTTCAGTATTTTCGGTTGGAAATGCTTCGCGTATCAAGCTTTGGTGTCTCTGCACGATCATCTAAATCTGTCCCATCGGTTTTGGGTTTCATGAAGAGACAGCGTAAATGTTGAAAACATTCGCACAGGACGCACCGTCCGGCCACCCAGGATACCGGAAATTGTCGCAGTAGTTGTTCTGTGTTCCATTGAAGCCATTGCATGTCATCGGACAAGTGCGATCAGCTGAGCGGCCGATACTGCAAGTCAACGGCGTGTAGCCATGAGTGTCTTGAACGACTGAAGGATCGTTCCAGTACACGATTGGGATGTCTGGCGATGGACTCTGGTTGGCGATCTAGCTGATCGCACCACTTTCCTGCACAAGATAGCTGTTGCTGTCGAGATAGAATATGCTGCCTGTCGATTTTGTGCCAGAGAACTCCGCGATGTCGTCCGAATCGTTCACGGCTATGGCACAGAGGCCGTCAATGCCACCGCCCATAGCGATGGTCGAGAAAGTGGGTGGCAGATTTCGCGCAGCTGTCCTGACAGATGTGGTACTCGTCAAGACTGTCGTTACTGATGAGACCGTGGTTGTCGAAGAGAGCGTCCTAGTGGTTGAGGGCGTGACCGTGACAGTGGTCGATCTGCGTGGCAGTGGTCGTCACTGATGCCCTTGATACAGTAGAGGTGGATGCCGTGGTCCTTGTCGTCACTTGAGATCTCAATCAGCTGCACGCGGATGATGGAGCAGTGCCAGGGGCATCTCGTCAGGCAAATTGGCTGCGGTACTGTAGACGCTCGACGCTTAACAACAGCAGTATTGGCGATAGAAGTGCCTGTAGCTGCCGCCGCAGTGGTTGGTGCAAGACAGTTCGGGGTGGTAGTTGACCAGATATCGTAGTCGTCGCCGTGCTCAGCACTGTAACGACATCACTGCGGGAGCCGAATCGGGCTTCTGTTCGGTGTGGATATTCGACAAGCCGATCGTGCTCTTGTCGGTGTTGCCGGCGTCGTTGGCCGTTGAGGTCCAGATCGATGAGGAGTTGTTTTGTGGCTTGCGGAAAGATTCGGCCAGTCCAGATCCTGGCTTCGCACCAGGCACGAAGGCAGCAACTCTTAACGACTTGGTGGCGACATGTGTCGAAAACGTCACTCTGCCATTTGGACTATTGCATATGCCAACAGTGGACCGTTTCGAAGACTCTGCAACTTCGGAGTGGCTCGGTGACGCTGCTTCGCCGATCCAGCATGGGCAGAAAGGAACCCGACATTGGTCTAGGTATGTGGTCGATTTCAAGAATATGACACCGTCCTGCGGCAGGACGAAAGACTCTCAGTACGAAACATATCGAGAGACACAGCCGTATGCATGATCATGAACTCTAGTTAGACACCGAAGGATGAGTTCGCCACCCGGCTACGTGTGACTTCGACACAAAGGTGTATACGCCGCCACTCTTGCGTTTCGCTGTCAACCTGATAACAGGCAAGATTTCGATACGGGCAAATTGTGACATGGCAGAAGTAAAAGATGTGTTCGAGACTCGACTTTCAGACTACAGCCGCTTGCGAGACACCGAAGTTGGCACCACCTCCCAGGCTTGCCTGACCTCGATCCCAAACAACATAGGGAGACTGATCGAGAGCGCGAACAAGGAGCTTGCGGTGACCGATGACCGCTTTCCAGGGCGTTATTGCGAGGATCTTGACCTCTCTGCGCGCTCAGGCGACATAATTGCCATTCATCGATACCCCGAAGCTGAATTGAGACTACATGAGCTTGATTATTGGTTCCGACTATATGAGCGTCGCGATTCGGCTAGAGCCACTAACCAAATACATCACCGTGCAGAGCGCGAACCTGTTCAACCTCATCAAACCACACTCTGTGAATCGTGGTGCTGTAGACATGTTGCTGGATAAGGTCAGAGATCACGAACTAATGATGGGGGCGAGCTGTGACATTTCGTCAGGAAAATTCATCAGCATTATTGCAAGGAACATAATGAGTGGCTGAATCTACACATCTTCGCATTGTGCTCGCAGGTATCGCGAATCTCCCGTGCTTCAACAAGACTTTTAGTACAGTCCGCTCCACAACAAGGTCCGCGACCCGGCATTCCTGATTCATAGCATCTAGATCAACGATACATGGCGAGATCTAAGTGACTACCAAAACCTAGTTCCAATCGGATCACAATCTAAGCTCCATTTCACGCTCGTCAACCTGTTCAGGACTCATTTTATCTTCCTCAACGTCGAAAACCACAGCCTAGACTTCCTGCAGCAAGCTGAATGAGAGGTGCAGAAGCTTGCTGATGACAATTGGCTTTAAAGAGTCACAGACGGCCTTGTCCTCGCCCTGTTACCGAAGTCTAATTTGCCGAATGACGAGCGTTTTTGGTCCAAAGTGACAGGTGCGAAACCAGTGTCACCTCGAAGGGCTACCTCAGATCCTACGCCCGGGTTGAAAATGATAGCTACAGAAGTGGTTCACTAAGATGTGTGTAGACGCGCTGGAGCTGAAAGATCCTAGGGTTGCGTGGGGGAGGGTGCTGAGGGTGAAGTCTAGGACTATGCCTGAGTCCCGCGCGAAGCGCTGGTCGTTGTAGGGGCGGGTACACGCGGGTGGGTGCATGTGAATGATCGTTAGGCTCAGTGAACGAATGAACGATAGACTTGCGAGCGTTAAGTGTAATTCCTCACATACGTCACACTCGAACGAAGCACCGAGGCCCTATTGTTACCTCTTTGATTAACCTCCTCACAACAGACATGAATTTCACGTTTGCTTGCTTTGTGACACAAAGCATCCCTAACTAGGCATGGCAGCCGCACAGCAGAAGATCACCTTTCTGACCCTTCCGCGTAAGTCTATGACTCGGACAATAGAGCTTAAAGCTGCTAACCATCAGCCACCAGGCGAAATGCGCGAAATCATCTACGAGCACGCCTTCGCCTCCACCGTTGTAGACGTTACCCAACCCGGACACATCTCCCGCAACACGGGCATTCTCGCCACCTGCCACCAAGTTCGAGCCGAAGCAATCAAATCCTATTTCAAGCACACACCCTTCAGTATTCCAGTATGGAAGAGGATCCAGACATGGCTCAAGCGTGTGCCATGTGAGTACGATGACTGTCTGGGGACAGTGCACAGAGAGGTCGATGACGTGGTGCGAAGTCATCACAAGGGCAAGTATCGAGTTCTCATCCACACGTTCGTGATAGCGGCGAGAGCGGTTGAACCTCGTGTGAAGTGGGAGAAGGTACTGAAGGTCTGGGTCTGGTCGGAGATGGCGGGAGATTCCATTTGGTGCTCGTTGCAGGAGTGGGATGAGATGCACAGCAAGTCGAAGAGGGTGGTTGGGAGGACAATATGACGATGTTCAAAGGGATTTTGCAGTTGTGTATGATGAGGATGAGGGTAATGGCCATGTGCGCCTAGCTAGACTGGGTGCCTCATGTCAAGGTTTTTGGACACAGTGGGACCCACATCTCGCGAGCGAGCCGCAGAACGGTAGCTCAACGTATCATCGAAAACACTGACTACCTTCCGTCATATTTCAATTCGACAGCAGGTAATCTGCCGAGGATGCGCCATAGTTGATCTATTTTCAGGGTATTTCAGTTGTGACAGCCAAAGTCACATGCGCAATGGACAACTTGGCTCTGACGGGCCATAATCTCGACGCTACGTGACAGAAATCTTTACTATCATCAACCTTCCACATCGGTTGAAGTCCATTGAGGTGCTCTTCTGACAAAGTCTCAGGTTCCGAACACTGGCCTCGATGCTATAAACTTTCACATGTTTGCCAAGCCGGAGGCCCACAATTCTGTTTGCTTCTGCCCGCTTCGGCACTGTCAAGTTTGCATGGTCCCCTTCTGCTTCATATGTGATTCCATGCTCCCCATCATCTTCTCTTCGAAGCACCGGTCATCACCACCACCACCACCACCACATTCACCAGTCTCCGCCGCCAACATGGTCCGGATGGAGACTGAGTCAGACGCAGACTTGCTGCGGAAACATGCAGCCATCAAGCAGGAGATGAGACGCCGTGGACTACGTGGATCTTCAGCTCCTACTACCGCTGGTACTGAAGACTTTGAAAGTTCCTCGGATGGGAGCTCAACCGCCTACACCCCAGATGACTCAGACCGCGCGAGCTCTCCGCCTGCAAGCCCGGTCAGATACAATCCAGCTGGCTCTTTCAACGACAGCGCAAGTGCCACTGATCTGGTGGAAAACTCGTCCATCCAAAGAGGACCATTGTACCCGTAAGCTTATTCCAATCTGACCCCTAGAATCTTGAACCTGACATTGTGGTGCAGACCAGCTCGCTCGTTCAACACTGTCGGAAGCCAAGTCGCTCCTCACGTTGAAGCGTACACCAAGTATCACGGCATCGTCAGTAGTTGGATCAACAAGGAGACTTTCGATCTGATGCCACTGGCGTTCTACCAGAGGACCGGCAATCTGGAGGGTTTGGTGGCTCGAGCCAAGGCCGTCGCTGCTCGACGTCCGCAGTCTATCCCGGCGAAAGTCGTCACTGCACTGCAACGGGACCTCTCCACCCGCCAGTTCGTGTCAGGGCAGTACAATTTGCTGACAGCGCCACCTGGTTCAGTGCTCGACGAAGACAACAAGAAACATGAAGCCATTCAAGCAGTTCTGGAAGAGTGCTTGGAAATCTTGACCGCAGCTCGGGCTCAAGTCTAGGTGGACTCAAAACCATGCATCTGGCTGATAAGGCTAAGGCTTCAGCAACACAAGAGGAGGAGACAAACATGCGCTCAGAATCGACACACGCATACACTCGAGCGATTCCTCTCTAAGGATGGTTCGCGGAGATTACGACAAGCGCAGAGTCCTCATGATCTGTACCTCGTGCGATCAAGAGAACTTTGAAGCAATGTAAAGCTGCTCAGAGAAGAGTGCAGTGAGAAGAAGGACTTTAAGCTCACCAGAACGTAGCTTCAACGCTCAGACTATCCTCTCTCTCTCCACCTCCTTCGTCTGAAACCTTGAATTTCTCCTCTCAGGCCCACGATAACAATCGAAACCTCGACATGTCTCATATGTCAATCCTGCCGAGACTGAAAACCCTTTCCCCCCGCGCAAGGCCTCTCGCTCCACGTCCAAGCAGGGTCTCCATTAAGTGCCCTCCAGAACTCCTCCGCTCTCTTCATAACCCGCGCCAGCTCCCTGACACTATCATGCTTCCATCCCAAACTATAATATCCATTTGCACCTGGATCAGCTTCATCCCTGGACGTAATCCAGTTCCGAGTCCTCTGCACATCCTTTTCCAAGCGCTCCAACGCCTCCTCAAGGCTCTTCGCGCAGGTCGTGAGTCTCAAACTCGGAACAGCTGGCCTGCCTACTGTCTGAAATGATGCCACTGTGATATTCGCGGTGATGGCAAGGCATGTTGTAGGTGCGAAGGCGGCTTTGATGTCTTTTATACTTTCGATAAGAACGGCTCTTCCGAAGTTGGTCTGATAGAGGCCCAGATCCACTTCAACGTGGTTAAGATGCCTTTCGAAATCTCCCAGGTAGCTTAGCCAGCCCCGCAGATGAAGCGTACGGGTTTGTGTGAAAGTACGCCAGAGGCGCGGGTTAATGGTTGTTGGGATGTGATCACAGAACTTGAGGATGAAAGTGTTGTTGCTCAGGAATAGGGAGAAGCTCTCTTCTCGGAATTTCCTGCAGGTGGTGGTAATTGCGAGGTAATTCTTGCCGGTATTGGATCTCTGGATGTGAGGCAGGCTGGAGCGGAGAGGGTGTGAGCTGGGTTGCCATAGTCCTGGTCGAAATTGCGAGTCTTCTTCGCGTAGGACGACTTTGGTGGGTTTCTTTTCGACGAGGAGGAGGGTGTAAACTCTGTTGCGGATTTCGCCTGGTAGATCGAGGAATGATGGGCTCGTTACTTGCTGAGGGTTTGTTAATTCTTCTAGGCTGGCCATGCCTGTTGTGGACGTCAGTGACATAGGTGATAGGAGCACGTGCCCACGCTTTATCTATGCGCCTATGAGGTGGAACGAGACACTGCAGCTGTTACAAGGTCGATCAGCTTGCGAAACAAGAGGTTCTATCTTCGCACAAACAATGAGACGCATGGAAGAAGCTCGAATTCTCGTGCCTCTTCCGGTCTAAGACATTTCCAGCACTATCTACTTTCAGTCTTCGGGCGGATAAACCACAATCCTCTCCAAATCCGCTCCCTTCGTCCCATTTCCATTCCACAAGCCCCCCACAGTAATCGTATTATTCCCTCCAGCCAACGTTAATTGCAACGGCGTTGACAAGATGATACTCTTGTGCGTATCCCTCTGCCTCAACTCATGAACCTCAGTCTCATCGCCGTTGACGATGACACTGCTGATTCGTCGCAAGATCCAAGCACCGCCAATCCGATCGGGAGTTCCACCCGGCTGGTCGCCATACCCCATATCATCCGTATTTTGATAGTAGAAGGATACCCACTGCGGCTTGCCCGTACCTTCAATCCCACTGAAAGTGACGGTACTATCATTACCGTCGATGCCAGTGACGATAACGCCGCCAGAGGCGAAGTTCGCTTCCTGCTTCCATGCATTGCCCGCGACTTGAGCGTCTTTGGCGAGGTAGGTCGTGCCGTTGATGGGAGTGTATTCTCCCGTCTTGACATCAAGGTCGTAGACGTCATGCCATGCGAGCTCTAGAGTCTTCTTCTCACCATCGATCTCCATGGGTAGCCAGATGTAGCGACTTTCCCACACGGTTCTGGAATCCCATTGATCGCCAAGGTATAGGTACGTGGTCTTCTTGGTCCCGTTGATGGCGAGTGAGAAACCGGATTGAGAGTTATAGGTTCTGGTATTGAGGGGTGCGACGAAGAAGGGTTGGGACCAGGGGCCGGAGAGGGAGTCGGCGCGGAATGCAACGACGTTGTTGGGGCGGTAGCCGGTTTTATGGGACATGAGGGCGTAGTAGCTGTTCTCGGTTTGGATTATGGTGGGTGCTTCGAGATCGAATTTGTCCCAGCGGTAGATAACTTCGTCGAGAGCTGTGATGTTGGAGTTGAAGCTTGTTAGGTATACGTCGCGTCCTTCGAGGCGGTCGCCGTTGGAGTAGAGGGCGTAGGTTTTGCCGTCTTTGTAGTCGGTGAAAATGCCGAAGTCTTGAGACCAGTTCCCGAGGGGAGCGGTGGCGTCGACGAAGGAGTAGGGTCCCGCGATGTTGTCAGAGGTTGCAAGGCCTTGGAGCAGCCACCCGTAGGAGCTGTTGTCGGCGTGCCACCACATGTGGTATTGGTTCGCTTCTTCGCTCCATACCACTTTTGGACGTTGGATGATGTGCTCTGGACCGATGTATGGATGGCCTTGAATTGGCTCTGTACATGTTTAGCTACAGTGTGAAGTGACGCCTGTAGAAATTACGCCATACCTAGCGCAAGGCCATGATACTCCCACGTCGCCAGGTCACCCGAGCTGTATACAGAGATTCCACCACCCTCCGGCTCTGCCTCCGTCTTGTGCTCACCAAACCAGTAGAACTTGCCACTTTCCTGATCAACTGTGATTCCGCCAGCATGAGCGTTGACGAAGTTCCCATCGGTGTCGAGCCATTTGCCGCCAGGTACGATGTACTTGGCACTGGAAGTCAATGCCAAGCCCACAGTCAATACTGCCGTGAACAACATGACAGCGAGATTCTGCTTGCTAGACAACCGACCGATGCAGGTTCCTCGGAAGATATAGTGCTCTCGCGCACCTGAACCCGTCAAGATGAGGTCAAGCTACAGCCGGTGTATCTACACCCGAACTCCTCGTGCCAAGGTTCTTGGTGGTATGCCGACGATCGCGGATGACCAGAAATTGATGCAGCGCAGGTCTGTAGGCTTGCGTCTCTGTCCATGGTCTCATCTCACACAGTCGCAATTTCTCCGTTTTGAGGTATGAGCAGTGTCCCGGAGCTGAGCCTTGGCGACTTTCATTGTAGTAGCTCCCAGCTGAGATGCCTGCGGACCAGATCCAGCAAGGAAGCTCAATCAAGTGACAACGGCTTCATAGGTCTCCGTAGCAGAGCTTTTGTGCTTCGCCATCTTCTCTTCTACTGATGCCCAGAAGCCACCCATGATGTCGTCCATAATGTTAGCAGGCTCCTGCGGCAGATCATGAACATCTCCCAGTATCCAGTCTCCACGCTTTGGTCGACCTAGGAACTCTTCCACGACCTGCCAGATCAATCGCGCTGGTCCCATGACCAAGCCCTCTGTGACACTGGCAACAAGCATGAATATCAAGCTATGCATGACACCAAGGACGTCTTCAATACCGAGGGGCTTGGTAACATGATCCACCATCCAATGGTCCATCTTGTTGATGCGGTTCAGAACAGTACCTTTGGCGTCCCAGAGCTTGTCGATGTGCTCGTTGAAATGGACCAAGGTTTGCTGCATGCTGTCATATGGCTCGAACTGTTCGTAGAGACGATCGCCAGATATGATGGACAGAATCTGCTCTTTATAACCAGAAAATTCGGTAAGAGGCAAGCCAGTGTAAGCGTTCTTGAGCGGGAACTCTATAATTCGTGCAGTCACTGGCAGAAGTCTGTCTCGGGGTACTGAGTATGTGAGCGTCTCATCGACATTAGCAGCATGCAGTGGCTCGTCTTCGACGACGAAATGAATGAGCGCGGGTGGCCGCGTGGACCATACTCCGCAGAGGAAGCCAGCAGTCCCGCTACACTGAGCGTAGAAGAAGCCACTTTCGTTCAGCCGTTTATGAGCGCGAACATACTGAAGGGCATGATTGAACGCCCCGTCCCATTCCATGTTGTACTCCGGAAAGCCATACCACGCCAGCCAAACCCATTGCTCCTTGGGCATCTTAGAAGAGCAACTCTGATCTCGCATGAGAGTGGTAAGACTTGCGTACAAGTCGATGCTTAAGTCTACACTGTCAACGCTGGTATAATCCTCTGGCAAGAGAAACCCCAGCTTCGCAGTCCAGTCATTGCTATTGATCCGCATGAGATGGAAGTCATTGTGGGTGTCTTGAAAGTCTCGGAAGCTGGGAGCACCGCCGCCAACTCCCCAATCGTTGAGAGAATCTTTGATTTCGTAGAGGAACTTGTCGGTATTCTCATTGACGTGTCGATTGTGCCAAATGCTGAATGTGATGCCGCCGTAGACTGCACTGAATAAGGGTAAGATGGTGATGGGCAGTGTTAGCAGCAGGAACCACTTGATGGCTCTGCCAATGGTTCTCGACATCTTGCTGACGCCAAAGTTCTTGACAAGTTCGTAGGGCCATCATGAGAATGTCCTGCAGCCGCACAAACAATGTTGTTTGCCTCTCGGTGCAAGTGGTATGCCGAAAGGAGGTGGCACCGATCCTTCGGCTTGAGGCGGGAAGTGGAGCGGGGCCAGAAGTGGACGCGACGTGAATGCACGTGATACATCGATGGGTGGCCGAAGCATGGTGGTACATGAATGCCTAGTCCGTGATCTCACGATCTTCCTGATTGTGACGACCATACATATGCCAATCAGGACAGCACTCATCGCCAGCGCAACTCCACAGAAGCACTGCAGCCTTGGCTGTGGATGAGTCCAGCGATCAAATGGCCCACCCACTAGCACTCCTAGCGCCAAGCAAAAGGTCGCCATGCCCATCCTCTGTGCTCCCTCCAACTGAGCGCATAACTGGAGTGATGGCAGCCACGGTTGGCGCTGAAGGCTCAGGAAAGGACCTGCCGACACCGACTTCGTGAAAGTTAGCACTTGTAAGCTCCCCAACCGATCAGCCAGCAGCGCAGAGAGGGCCATTGCAACAATGCCGCCAGCAGATATAACAAGCAGCTTGTAGAGGAGCAATTCTGGCGGCTTGCCCTCGCGGTCAGCTGCATATTGTGACATGAACCAGGGTGCGATGTAGAGGCCCAGGAGTAGCATGAGCTTGGAACACATCTGCGCTAGCCAGGCATGGAGCACCGGATCCTTCTGCTGCACCACAAAATCGCTGCGTAAGCACTGCCATTGACGACACGATCTTCGCACTTCGAAGGAACACCGTTGAACGAAATGACCAATGGCACTGTCCTCACAAGCTGATTGCTGCGAAAGATGTGCTGGCATTGTTGTTATGTATAACACCCTGGGATCATGCTCACTCAAGGTTCAGGTACGAACAAGGTTGCTCTGAAGATGCCGCTTTGGGTCGGAGTCGTCAGCGGCGCGATGACGCCAGCATAAACGTCGTTCAGGAATGTCTTCCAAGCCGTGGATTTCACGCGTGTCACTCACTAACAACGCGGAAGTCGTGCTCTGGAGGGAGTGACGGCACAACACCGCCACTGACTCGTAAGTACAAGTTCTTGCGGACAGCAACAGCTCTGGTCTAGCGTCGTGCGGTATTAGGGCTATGTGTACTCTCATGAAATTCAGCGGTGCGGCTGAAGATACTACATTCACGTCTAGCACATCACTGTATCACTGCGCGCTGCAGATCGTACAGCCTGCTGCTGATAGCATTTTAGAAGAGATGGAAGAAAGTATAGCCTTCATAGGTGGGTTGGCACCATCTGACGCGTGGCGATATGACTCCCTGACAATTCATAGGCATCGGCGCCATGGGCTATGGCATGGCCTCGAACATCCGCCGCCAAATGAGCCCATCAGCCACACTATACATCAACGACCCCAATCCCGACGCCTGCAAACGCTTCATCCTAGAGAACAGCAACATCGGCACTGTAGAACCCGTCTCAACAGCCATGGAAGCCGCCAAAAAGGCCACCATCATAATCACCATGGTCCCCCATTCACAACACGTCAAAGAGATCTACCTGGACGCCTCAACCGGCGTCCTCGCAGCAGCAGCCCACACCGACCTCAGCAATCTCATGTGCATAGACTCCTCCACAATCGATCCAGCCACCACCCGCACCGTCGGCGCAGCCCTAACTGAAGCCGGCGTGGGGACCTATATCGATGCCCCCGTCTCCGGCGGAACCGCTCGTGCCATGGATGGAAACCTCGCTTTCATGATCGGCCATCCAACCTCCCACCCACGAATCCATAACATAATCTCCCTCATGGCCAATCCTACCAAAATCTTCTTCACGGGCCCTCTAGGTTCCGGCCTCACCTCAAAAATCTGCAACAACTACCTCTCCGGCACCATTAACATCGCCCGATCCGAATCTCTCGCGCTAGGAATCCGCTCAGGTGTGGACCCGAAAGTTTTGTTCGAGGTGATTAAGGCGAGCAGTGGGCAGAATTGGATGTTGGAGAACCATTGTCCTGTCCCCGGGCTTGTGGAGACGGCGCCGAGCTCAAGGGGCTATGAGAGGAGTTTTCCGATTGCTTTGATGATCAAGGATCTTGGGTTGGGGATGCAGGCGGCGGAGCAGGTGGGTGTTGAGCCGACGATGGCGAGGAGGGCGCTGGAGACTTATGAGAGGGCTGCCGGCGATGGGGAAGTGGGAGAGTTGGATTATACGGGCGTTTACAGGTTGATCAATCGGGGTGATTGAGGGTGAGGTGGCAGGGGCCGGTTTCATTGTGCCGGGACGGAGGTGCTGTAGATGTGTCTGGCTGGCTTTCGCCGATCAGCTCTTTTAGCATGCTTGGATGACAGAAGTGAGCGAAATGCCTATCGCGAGGCGCAACGTACTCCGCAGAATCGCTGATCTTGTGTGTAGTCAAGGTGCTTTATCGTCGATGAAATTACATGGAAGAGCAGCGATTCCTCGCCTTCATTCTACACGTGTCTTCGTCACAGTCTACTGCAGCATTTTAAGAAAGCCATGACCAGATCAGCGCAGTCACTCTGCATGATCCTGTGGCGAAGTAAGTCACTCGCCATGCGTGTTGCATCACTTCTGACCATTTCATAGAGATTTCGATCAGGGAACGAAGTAATACGCGCATCAGCTCTCAAGCCTGCCCGCCGAGCTCGCCAAATGGACCAGATAAGCACATATAAATGCTCTCTCGTAATCCAAATCACTGAGCCGGTCGCTGCAGCTCGATTATTCACTCGCTCGATTTCTAGACCGAAGGAGGGCTAAATTCCATAACGAATTCTTGTTGAGCAGAGACGAGATGCACTGCTCAAGTATTAGACGACGAAGGATTGGGTGCAGAATGACGTTCCTGCAGCTAGACTGGCCGCTGCGGAGCGACATGCCAACAATATCTAGATAATGCTGGAGCAGGAATCGGCAATGGCAGATTGGCGAATCTTATCGAGATCCTCCGTCGAACGGCAAGCTCCGGCAGCTGGTAAAAGCTTCGACGATCATTTTGGAAAAGCAACGCCACGGCTGGTCAGAATGTGACCGCTGCGGAGAGGACCTTCATTACACGGCCCTCATGTGACCGATATTCAACACAGACGACTTTTCGAATGGACAGCATCTCTAAAATCGAAATGAGCCAGCGCAAGGCAGCAAAGATTCGAAGATTCGAACAGCAACGGAAGGTCACGAGACATTGGAACTGCTCGGTATGCGGTGAGAAAGGCAAAGGACACGCGGCTGATGGCTGCTGTCAACCCAGAGACGGGAGTAGCTTTCTGCCCAAGAGCAATACACCGCATACCGTACTACCCAAGGCCTCGATGGATGACCTCAAAGCAGTGTTGACCGACATGCTTAAACACACTGACTAAATCAGAAGCAGTGACGATTCACTTGATCTACAGCAGGAGAATCGATCTGTCGCGTTGCAGGGACATCCGCCCTTGAATCTACACGCGGAACCGGTCTTTCAAAAGATCCCTGACGATAAGCGGGACGTGTTGCGGGCCAGAAGAGCGGCGGTCGAGGCTATACGCTTAAGAGCCGAAACTTCTGCGTATCATTGAACACTTGACGGCGGGAAAGGATGAGCAGATTCTGACGTCAATCTTCAATGAGCACATTCGGGCGTGCTCCAAGGCGCTGAGATCTGTGGAAGACGCTAAGATATTGCTAAAGAACCCGATCTGAGGCTCAAGACGACGCCATTCGACAATCACTCGAGCAGATGAGCACCAAGCGAGTACGCGAAGGGGACGGCTTCCTAATGGCAAGACATCCGGAGACCTCCTTGCCGTTCCACCGGAATATGGTCCTGATGTTCTGATGCAAGAGACTAGAACACTACCGGGCGACTTGAGATCTGGTAGCTGGAACGCAGAAGCGCAGTTGAGGGCGACACAAGCTGTAGACCGCGATGTCATGGAGGAGTGGAGCAAGCTCCCTGGAGCGATTGAAGTGGCGGAGGACGCACAATCCGGCGCGTATGGTTACGCCAAAGCGGGTGAGGAGCTGGGTGTATGGGCCGGTCATAGCGCACCGATGTCATCGCCCTCCGTCTATACCGCTTGGTACGGAAGCTCAGCAGAGCTCAGCGACGGAGCTGCATCGGCGAATGGCTAAAAGGTCTCCTCTGTGAGCGCTGCCAGCACGTACAGTAGACGTATTAACGCCTGGGACAGCCGCTCGAACGTGGCGCTCGGAATCCGTATGATGGGAAGGATCGCAGAAACTAAATTGAAATGGCGAGAGCTCAGGCAAGCTTTCTGCAACAAATGTGGACAGTATGGCAAAGGACATACGGAGGCGAGATGTTGGAACGTATAAGGGCACTGCCCAATTGGCCTCGCTGGAACACCGGATCAAGGTGAACGCGATCAACCAAGGTCTGCTAGGTCATAGTCAAATAGAGCATCATTGCACGGAGAGGTAACACACGACATGCCCCGAGTAGACAATGCAATTCCCCGTCCTTCACGAGAGCAAGTGTCCTGACCGTATGATGCAACCTCTGTGGGTGGCAAAGCCCCATTCCCAGGGTGTGCCAGCAACATGAGAAAAGCAGATTCGAAGATGTCAAAACAGCCTGCGGGTGCAGCCTTACCAGTACACCATCGAAATACAATCCCTTCATCTTAGTCTGTCGAAACTGGAAGTTGCCACACTCTTGGCAGTTTGTGCTGGTGGCAAGTCAGTCGCGTCACCTTCGTCCAGGTTGCCCTCCATGCCGCCGGCCCGATATATTGGCTTGTACAATGCCAATCCAGACTTCTTCTTGGATCCAGACTTCTGGCCGGCTCCAGAGGAATACTGGTTGACATTGCTCTGTCCACCACTTTCGAGCTTGCGCTTGCGCTTGGAAGACCCCGAAGGCTGAACTTGCGACGCCTCGCCCACGCTTGATGAGTTCTGTGCTTCCTCGTTCCCAAAATGATTTCCACCATGGCCGCGGTTGCCTTTCTTTCTCCCATCCCGATTCTCGTGTACGCGGACGTGATCGGTTCGGTTCTCTGCTGCGTAGAACTGCTGGCGCCGGCTCGATCACCGTTTGATCGGAGGCCGGTTCTGTTCCCGCCTAGAGACATAGCGTTGACTTCACTGACTTGGTTGACAGTGTTTGTTGCCGTTCCAATACCCAAATCGCCATCGCCAGTGTACGCGGTCAGCTCTCTCTTCTCGCGTCGGAGCTTCTTCAGCTCTTTCTCTAGAAGGGGGCATGAGGCCGACACTCAGCTCGTTGTCATTGATGTTCTGTGCCGCTTGGTTCTACTGCCAGATCTGTTGAGTCCCTGCAAGGACCTCTCTACCCTGTTCAGTGACGCGACATACTCCGCTGTAGGTATATTCTCCTGGATCGCACCGAGTGCTCATGACCGCGGCATATATAGGCGCCACGTACTTGATGTTATTGATGAGGATGATGTTAATTGGTCGTGTGATATCCGGGTATCGACGCAGCTATGCCGCTTGGTCGATCATGCGGACGTAGTCGCGCTTCGGGAACGTGGTAATCTTCGAACTTGCCAGACCAAGCACCACTTTGTCCGACCTTGCCCCCACGTGTGAGAGTTCTGATGAAGCCTCAGACCTTTCGCTTCTTCACTCCAGCGAAAGACGGCATGACGTCTATATCCATCAGATCCTCTTTTTCTGTTTGTGAGTCGCTGGCACCGAGGACCGTGCGTTTGGCTGGTACGACCTTGTTTGACACTGTTTTCGGTTGCTCGATGCGATGTGCACTGCCTTTCCGCGTAGTTCACGTCTGCACCCATCCAAAGCATTGATTTTAGGTTCTCTAGCGCCGAAAATGCCTGTCAAGCGACATCACTCTCCCTTTTCCCACAAAATGCAATGGTGAACGAGCGCTCCATCAAGATCCGTGCCACTTGCGCATGTCACTTTTTACTACATCTCTGAGGCTGACTTCAACGAGGACTCACAAAACAGACCCCAGCCGCATGTGGCACATGATGTGCGGTGAGGAGAGGTGAATGGAAGAAGTTTCCATGTTGAGATTTCTCGTGCGAGCACTGCGAGGTGCATTTTACTTTAAAAAGTACATGTATAGTCGCGCTTCGAGGTTTCTCGGCCATGCAGCCGCCTAGCGCTGCTTGCGACTCGCTTCGAAAAGACAGCACTAGATCGCCCAGCAGTACCGTCGAGGATATTGGCCATGATATGGTGCACACTCGAGCTTGGGAGACACCAGAGGCTATTTCAGAAGCTCATCCACAGTCATGTCTTCCCGGATTGAGGAGCCGCATCGTGGCTCGATATACTCTTCGAAAGGCTTCGGCCCCGCGTTGCCAGCTTTCTGTGCGATGCTGAGCGTACAGACTCTTGGTCAAGAGTAGCTAGAGGCTTCGGGGCTGGCATCTGATCCAGGTTGCGCAAATTCTAGTTATCGTAAGGTAATGACAAGCCTTGAGCAAGGCTTTTGCATCTGGAAGCCTTCACAACACAGCAGACTGGCCAACAAACAAGGCGTCTTGAAAGACCAGACTTGCTTGCTGATAGCAAGGCCTGCTTGTTGGCCAGTCTGCACCACAGTCCGGACACGCCTGTTGGTCCTGCCCAGGGGTGGCATGCTTGTGCAGGCCCTGTGCCGGACGGGAGTGTCCATCGAACACTTTATTCTATCGTCGTGGACCGAATGCAGGTGATGGGAGCCATTCGAGATGGCACACCAACATCAGCCGGCCTTCTTTTGAGATCACGAGCGGGCTGGTTGTTGTGATCTAAAGTCTTCCTCAGTCGTTACGGGGCGTCGTCAGGATTTGATATCGTTCCAGATACACCATGGATATACACGTCATCGAATCTTGGCCTGGACCCTATTTCAAGGCACTTTGAGCCATATTGCAACGACAGACAGTTCGTCGTGGTTGTTGGGAAGGCGGCACTAGCACACACTGGCAATTTCAATCACGCCATCCCTCGTCAGACTAGTCCAAAGGTTTTGTGAGAAGTTCAATGCTTCATAATGTTGGTGCTAAATGATAGATACTATGTGTGGTGAAAGTGGTCCGAATAATCTTGAAGAGGTGAGGTCGGCGGAAACTTGAAGGCCGACCACGCCTTGAATTGGCTTTCTCATACAGGCGTTCTTTCGACGCGAGCAACTCTGACCGATGGTGGACAATAGGAATGCGAGTTCAGCGTCGCCCACAGCAGCAGCTGCGATCCAGAGTTCTGCCAGTCTTGATGCAAATACTGTGGTCTCGGAGCAGAGTGTGCTTCCAAGTTGTTGTGCAGGCCGGTGTCGCAAAATGCGATATACCGAGGTAGAACTAGTCGTTCTCGGCGACACTAGTTCCGATACCCGGACCGGACAACCGCTGAGCCTATAGGCAGCTCAAACTCGGACTCCTCCGCTGCACTTGTGTAGACCTTCGAAGGCCCGTTGTGCAGAGTGCTAGAGGGTAGAAAGCGCTTAATCGAAACTCCGAGCAATAAGTAAGAATATAAGCTGCCGCTAGACTTAACGAGTGCTTAGAAGTTAGGTACGCGTTAGGCACGGTCGCATATTAAGCACGGACACTACATCTTATTCGATGTTGTTTAACGAGGTGTCTTACTATAACTACTGCACCGATTAGCTTTATATTTAG